>CM060321.1:11109753-11114753 GCA_030674155.1 Stramonita haemastoma | reverse complement strand
TTCGCCATGAATCAAATCATCTATCTCTTGTTTGTTGCACGTCACAATAGCAACCATAGTAGTAACATAATTCTGTTTAAAAAAAAAAAGAAGTAAAAGGAAAAAGCCACACTGTAAGGAAAAAAACACATATGCATTTAGACAGAAAAAAAGAAGAAAAAATTGGATGGACCTACTCTTTATTTATTTTATTCTTTGATATTAAGGATAATGGAATAAGCACTCATGTGCTTATTCATGCCACTTTTGTGGCAATGAGGCCCTTACAGGGACAGCAGCTGGATTTATCCAGAGAAATCTGCCTTAGGTGAAATTACATACAATACAATACAATACAATACAATACAATACAATAAATAATGCAATGCAATGCAAAGCTATTACATTACAACAGAGTATCAAGATGACAGAATGAAGAAGCCAAAAGCCAGATGATAAAAAGGAGCAAATTTCTGGCACACAATTTCCACAAGGTTCAAATACTACAGCACAACCCCCCCCCCCCCCCCCCCCCCCCCCCCCCCCCCCCCCCCCCCCCTACTATCTGCTTTGCTCTAAGGGATGCTCCAGGTAGCTGTCATGCCCTAAAACAACAAAAGTGACCTGCAGTTTTCCTGCAGCACTAAAATCATGAATTAAGTAAGCATGCCTATGCAGCACACTTTTTCAGCAGGTACCAAAGCTTTGAGCGCCTCACATAAAAACAGCTGTCATGAGATTCAAAATAAAAACACACACACAAAAATAAGCTTGATGAATCATAAATACCATATAGTGTCAATAAAAACTAACAGACATCGTTAATCTTAACATAGTGATTTACATATTCAATAGACTGACTGAATAATCAGTACTGAAATGGTGCTGATGGTTTATAAAGTCAACATTTCAAAAACGTTCATAGCACAAATGGTAAGGCACTATCCTTACCAGGCACAACAGCAGCTGAAATATGGTCCATGTTTTACAAAAAAAACTTTTTTTTTTTTCGTTTTTGACCATCAAAACACTTACAATCCAGTATTCATGAACCCTTTGCACATGGACATTTACACTGATAAATATGCATACACTCACACATATACACTACAAACTCATAGTAATACACTGAACAGATACAAAACTCCATTTCGGTGAACATATGTTGAAAATGATGTAGAATTTACTCTAACTTTGTACTGTTGCTTTTCTGCTTTTAATTCACAAGAGCTGTAGCCAAGATTCAAACCCACGACTTCAAGTATCACGGGATTACAGTCAAACAGTTTTGACCCCCTCACCTACAGCCTAAGTGAGACAGCACTTTAAAATCCATAACAGATTTTTGTTTTTCTGGGCCTCAGTCACATGAGGTGTATAATCCTGCTACAGCCCTCACTAACAAGTCACAGTGAGGTGTATGAATCCTGCTACAGCCCTCACTAACAAGTCACAATGAGGTGTATGAATCCTGCTACAGCCCTCACTAACAAGTCACAATGAGGCGTATGAATCCTGCTACAGCCCTCACTAACAAGTCACAATGAGGCGTATGAATCCTGCTACAGCCCTCACTAACAAGTCACAATGAGGCGTATGAATCCTGCTACAGCCCTCACTAACAATCACAGTGAGGTGTATGAATCCTGCTACCACCCTCACTACAAACTGAGGCTTGTGCTCCAAACATCACGAGCACAGTAAACACAAAAACCCGTTTCTTACAGTAAGATACACAGAACACAAAACTATATCTCTATAGCTCAAAATGAAGAAACAGACTTCATACACCTTCACACTCTTACAGCAATCCTCGTTGTGTGCTTCTCCCCCCCAAAACCCAACAGCTTTCTAGTAGCTAAAGGCACTTTTTTCTTTTTGCAGCAAAGGCAAGTGTAAGCATCAGCTGCCTCAAAAACTTGATTTACTTTTTGGTTTTTTCACTGTCACGTCCCATTTTCCTCCTTATCTGTCTCCATGTGCTGCAACAGGAGTTGAAGCCCATGTCTGATTTTCATGATAATGAACAGAACAACAAAAACAATAACAAAAAAAGCTATGAAAGACCAACTCTGTAGTTATCATCTTTGGCCTTGTCTTCTCAACTTGTCTTATTTTGTTCCGTCCTTTCATCTTACCCTGTTCCTTGTCTGGTCTCAATCTGTCTTTCTTCTGTCTGGTCTCAATCTGTCTCTCTTCTCTGGTCTCAATCTGTCTCTCTTGTCTGGTCTCAATCTGTCTCTCTTGTCTGGTCTCAATGCACAGTTTTGTCTCTGTCCTTCACCCTGTCAGTGTTATCTCTGTTAGGTACATCAAACACCTACGCACCAAACCCGGTCTACTCCCCAATCTGATATCACTCTCTTGCTGCCTACATGGGGTAACATTCTGTCTAACTCTATGGCAACTTTTAAAGCCACCAAAAAAACTGCCTGATAATGGGCTTGCAATAAACTTGAAACCTTGTGGAGAGCTTTAAGTGTAATAGCTTTGGGGAAAACTGTATGTTGATTTTTTTTTTTACAGCTGATTGTTTTGGTATAGTCAGGTCACTGTTCATTACATTCGTGATAATAAGATAAAAGAATAGATCTTCGTACGTTTGGGCCTTTAAAAATTAACCCAAACTATGTGACCAACACACACAAACACACACTCACAATTTCAAAATGCCCAACAATGTATTAAGTACAACTGGCCCCAAAAGTGCAACCCACACTGGTGACAGTGTGGACCCCACACTGGTTCAGTGTGACCCCACACTGGTGACAGTGTGACCCCACACTGGTTCAGTGTGACCCCACACTGGTTCAGTGTGACCCCACACTGGTTCAGTGTGACCCCACACTGGTGACAGTGTGACCCCACACTTGTGGCAGTGTGACCCCACACTGGTTCAGTGTGACCCCACACTTGTGACAGTGTGACCCCACACTTGTGACAGTGTGACCCCACACTGGTGACAGTGTGACTATCCCACAAGCAGTGCATCACCACAGTCTGCATCACTGCAGAATACACCACCAGTCTGTACATCCCTGTGACTACTCAAAGCACTCCCCCATGCTGACAATCACTCAGCATACTGCATCATCCCTACAAAGTGCAAGTTTACAAGCTACCAGTGCAGCCTTCTGTCATGGAAAACCCAGTCAAGAGCATGTTAAATGCAATATCAAGTAGGACTCAACTTGCATAAAACAAGCACAGGAAAATAAATACTTACACACACTGACAGGGGAGACATAAATATATCTGTAAATACACACATCTAACTTCATACTCATAACTCACAGTTTCACATTTCTTGCAAGTGGCAGAAGAACGTACTCACTGACAATATGTTTCATTCTATTCTTTGAATTGATATTTAGTATTATATATCTTTCACTCTATTCTTTGAATGCATACTTGGTATCATGTGTACATTTCCCATGACTGCAGTACTGTGTCTGCAAGTACAACACATCATCTGCAAGATTGTAGACTTCATCCACACCATCAGACATGTATACAAATCAAATATAGCAGTCTTTCGTTGAAGGAGGTTTCTCCATAAACACAGAGGGACAAGGAGGAGGAAACACTGAGGAAGGGACCAAGGAACATGCACAGCCAATAATCCAACATCACTCAGTTAAGAGTGCTAGATTTAGTGTGCCCCTTCCTTTTACCTAGTCCAAGTGTGGTAATAATAATAATAATAATACATGGAATTTATATAGCGCTATATCTTGTAAAAACAAATCAAAGCGTTTAGTCAGTTCCTGCTATAAATAGCATCAGCTAGCCCCCCTCCCCCCCCCCCCCTAGACTGGGGTAGGATGGATTAATTAGCAACTAAGAGGAGCTGAAAGTGGGGGAAACCGACAGCTGTGCATGGTTTGTATCTGCCGGCAGTTTGGAATGTCAGCAGTGGAATTGACAAAGCACTGGGCAGACCACAGTGATCACTAGCATTCGATACCATTACAATTCCTTCTTTTTTCTTCTGAAGGAAAGGTCTCTCTAATTGATTTTCCACAAACTGGCGAGGTCAATAACTTTTCGAGTTCAAGAATCTGCAGGCACCTGCATGGCAAAAACTGGTCACCCTCCAGATTCACAAAGGTCGTGGGTCGTGGTTCAAATCCTCACCCCCCTCCACCCACCCACAAACATGTCACAGCCACTGGCCATCTTTTGGTGGTGTTATTTAGGCAGTGAATGAAGTGAAGTGAAGGGCAGGGAAGTGGACTTGGTAAAAAGGAAGGGCACGTATTTCTAGCACTAGGCTCTTAACTGATTTATGCTGGAGAGTTGCATGCTGTGTGCTGTAGCGTCTATCTCTTCATTTTTTGTTTTGTTTAGGAGGAGTTTATTTCTATCAAATGATTACTAAAGTAAATGAAGAAAATGCTCAAAATAATAATAATAATATCAATAATAACAATGAAATAATGATAATATATGGATCATATAGCGCGAATCTTGTACAGCACACAAATCAAAGCGCTTAATAATATCTCAGTCACCTTGTGGAAGAATCAGGCACACAAACACACAGAAAAAAAGCTGAACACAGTTACGTCCATCCTCCATCAGCTGTAATATCATCAGTGCTCCACCACAGGACAGTCCCGATACTCCAACGTCATCAGTGAGTCATCAGTGAGTCCTCATAGACATCGATAGTCCTCAGTGAGTCCTCAGTGAGTCCCCAGCGAGTCCTCAGTGAGCCACAGTGAGCCATCAGTGAGTCATCAGTGAATCATCAGTGCTCCACCACGGGACAGTCCCGATACTCCAACACCACCTCCCCCCCACCACTACTCTCCGCTGGACCGTTCTTTAACAATGACGACGTCTGGTCCTCACCCAGCAACACCAACGAGTTGTTGTTGTCGGCAGAAACACCCCCCACCCCACCACCACCCACACTACCCCCACCCTTACCCAGCCCGGGCAAGCTACCCAGGGTGACGTTGAAATCCTTGAAGGCGTGGAGGAGGAAGATGCCGCAGATGATGGTGAGGAAGCCG
>CM060321.1:11089753-11104753 GCA_030674155.1 Stramonita haemastoma | reverse complement strand
AGAGCAATTAACTAACACTATCCCTATGTTAAGGGAGAGAACCTCTCTTTCCCTGTACAAATACACTGAGCACATTTGTAAATTGTATGCTTCTGTTACCCAGGAGTGGGTGATACATAGGGAATGGTAAGTAGCTGGTTGGTTGCCCAATAGCTGGTTATCCATAGGGTAAAGGTTAAGAACTTGGGGAAAATTCCACAAATAAGCACACACACACACACACACACACACACACACACACACACACACACACACACACACACACACACGAGTGTGGTTAGCGAGGATCTGGTAATACTGATAGTCTTGTCTGCTCCATCTGTGAGACCAGCCAAAAGGCATGGCATATAATATATATATAAATTATAATATTATAAAATACATATTATTTCAATTCCAAGGCAACTCAACAGAAGGTAAAATCAGAAATAATGACAGGCACTGACACCATTTCTGTTAGCAATACTGATCAGAAATAGATCTATAGATCATACAATGCTTTCTTTCCCAGAAACAATATTTGCCTAGAATTGGCTGATCTGTGATCAATTGTGAAAGAAAAGAGTTTTTTTTTAAAAAGTTGGCACTACAAAAAAGCTTGAGCCCAAACAAAGCCTGCCTGATGCACTTTTCCACCAATAGGCATCGTATGTTATACACTATAGTGTAGTATATTGTATAGTATGGTACAGTTAAGCTATTGATATAAAATCACGTTAATAATAGTTTATCAAGACCCATGTTGACGGCCAGTAAACTCTAGTATTATTGAAACCAACAGTCATGCTGTAGTGAAAGCTGATAGTCTAATGTTTTTCGAAGTTTAGAAAATTTTACAGTCTCGGCCAAGTTATAAGTGAATTAATTAGTGAACATAATAAATTGCGTAGCTTTTATCAGTATTAGCCTACTAGAGTAAGTTAGTTAGTTAGTTCTTCAGTTTAACATCCTTCCACTTAATAGTGATATCAGACGGGAAAGTGTATATGAGTGAGTATGTTGTATGGAGGGGGGAGGGGGGGGGAAGGGGGGGGGGGGGGGGGTTGGGTGGTTGGGATGAGCACATAGCAAAATTATCTGCATTAAACAACTATAAGAACCAAAAATTAAAACCATAGAACAAGAATAATGAAAAGAAAGAAATAACAGCTTAAACACTAACTTTGCAAATCATATAACTATATAAAAAAATTTTTTTTAAATCATTAAACTTAATAAGAACCTGATAATAGGACTATGACTTTATGACAATACAATTTCTTTCATTAGCGAAATGTCTTTTAGAATTTGCTCTAAGCAAACGTATGTGAAAACAGGTAAAAAGCTTTTTCAAGTCTCTGCATTCTAAAAGAATGTGACTTATTTGTAATATTTTTGCCACAGATACATGTTGCTTTTATTGTTGTTGAAATTTCGATCTAAAAGCATTTAACTTGAACCTATAAATATGAGATACAACATTTCTATATTCATGAGAGTTACGGCATTTGATCTTATCAAAAGATAATAAATGGGTTACATCATCATTCTGGTGAGAACCAATACGGCATTTGATCTTATCAAAAGATAATAAATGGGTTACATCATCATTCTGGTGAGAACCAATACACTATAGTGTAGAAAATGACCCTGTTACGTTACAAACTTTACCTTCTTCCAAATGCTGTACAAAGTCAATAAAGCTGGAATGTGGCATCCTCTTCCTCTTCGAGTTTCTCTCTCTTCTCCTCAGCGATTCTGATGGTAAACAAACTGAAGGAATCGAAAATTTCTTCGTAGCGATTTGAGTGTGTAGGCCCTACTGTAATCCTCAGATAAGTTATAAACTGGACAAATGGCGATGAATTTCTTGGAGTTAACTTAGTAATGTAATGCAAACTCAGGCCAGTTAATGCTCATGCTGGAATTAGTCATAAGCAGTTGATGATGCATTCCTGCGAACGTGGACCTCTCATTTTTCAGATTGTTATTGTGTATGCGTCATCTTTTCTGGTAGCAACGCAAAAACTGTTACGTATAACGCAAGACGCTGATGGACCCAAAACCAAAATCCATCAAAACAGTATTAAGCCGTTCGGCCTACGATCACCATGATTGTTAGAGCGCTGTTCTCGCGTCGATTGTACATTTTGTTCTACTTTGTTTATTTGTTTTTAAACTGTGATGTAGAACATAAAAAATTTGTCCCTCTTTTCATAAGTCAGAAAATTACCTGTGGCACAGTCATGATAGTTATGCCTTTATGTCAATTGTGTGCTAAAAGACTGGGTACATGGAGTTGCCTCTTGTGGAAACTGATAGATTTGGAGCAAAATACATGTGTTGAATAAAAATGCAACATGGACAGTAAATACGTTCGTACGTTTCAAATCAAGGTGATAACACACACAACACACACACACACACACACACACACACACACACCACACACACACACACACACACACACACACACACACACACACACACACACACACACACACAAAGGGCAGGAGGAAAAAAGTTGTGTAAACTTAATCTTTTACCCCAATAAAAATCATTTTCACACACACACACACACACACACACACACACACACACACACACACACACACACCTGCCCACAAAGGCAGTGTGTCAAAGTGTGTTGGATCGGGTGTATTTTTAAGAGAGTGGAAAATAGCACGCAGCATCAGTCTAAAGCCCTTGTTTAGATGGCAAAAAGAAGCACCTTTACACACATCAAAATCTTACGCGTAACAGTTTAAATCTATTTTTTATGTTTATTTGAATCCCCCCCCCCCCCCCCCCCCAGTCTTTATTTGTATGAGTGATTTTTTAATTTTGTGCATTATATCTTTGTATTTCTTAAAGCTCTAATTCATCCTTAGCAAAACAAAACAAAAAAATCCCAACAAAATCCCATAACCCTCAAGTGGTACTTATACTTCTAAGCGCTTAACATACGTACTTTCACAATTCTGATGTTCAGTCCTGTAATGAAAAATCGCAGGGAAAATTGTAAATCTTATATGACGGAAAATTCAGTTTTGGACATTTGTGTTTGTGAGCGCGCGTGCGCGTGTAGGTGTGTATGTATGTGTGTGTGTGTGTGAGACCTCAAGTCACGTGTGTGTGTGTGTGTGGGGTGCGCGCGCGCGTGTGCGCACGACTTTATTTGGGTATATTCTGTTAAATAAATAAACCAAGCTAAGCCTAATAATTGCGATTTCTACAGAAAAGAGCTGGCTGAAGGAAAGGAAAACGTCGGTGTGTTTTTTTCATTAGGCCTAGGCCTATGTTCGTGGCGTTTGTGTGTGTAGTTGTTATGGTCATATCTTATTGCATTTCATTATTAGCATCATTGATGCTCGCGATTTGTCTGTGAACAGACAAATAGACTGTAGACTTTAAACCGAGGCCCCGTGTGCGAACGCACGCAGAACATCTTGCGCACACGTTTAAATCCTGTTCCGCTTTTCGTAAGAGTAGGCCATCGTGTGCCGGTGGGAACAGATGACAGTATTTACAAAACTGCATACACACGGGGACCGGATGAAAAAAAAGCACATGATTGCTTACTCTGTTATCCTCGATATAATAAAAGAATAAATAAATAAATGTGTACGTCAATGCATGAACAAAGACCGTAACTAAAACACTAAGCTGACACCATCGCTCATCGGTGTTGATCGTTTTCTACTGTTCAGTGCCCCAGCGCTGAACGATCTTTACTTAATTTCTAGATCTATTAGATCTATAATGTATCGTGAATCTGCCGACCGTGGGGGCACCCAGGAAGACTTGACAACCGGTTCCCTACATTCCTCTCTCTGTTCTGCCTTTCTCAGGGTTTTGTTGAGCTCTAGGCCTGTCCATTCGCTGATGTTGTCCTCCCATTCCTTCTTTGATCTGCCTTTTTTTTCTTCCTACTTGGACAGTGCCTTGCAGTATTGAGACCATTATTACAAGGTTATATGAGCGCCTGATTGTATGTTGTATGTGTTCGATTGCCCATACCACGAGCAATAGTCCTGAAACAAAAGGGAAGCAAAGCTTTTTCAGACCTCGGGTCAAGTCAAAGTAATCATTGATGTTCTATAGTATAGATCTAGTCTACGTTTTATTTTGTTATTTTATTTTGAGGATAGGCTAATGGAATAAGCATGCATGTGCTTTTTACATCCAATCTCTGTGTATGAAGTTTTGTATATATTTTGTATCTGTTCCCACAGGCACACAATGGCCTACTCTTAACGAAAGATGGAACAGTTCAAATATGTGCGGAAGATGTTCTGCATGCGTTCGCACACAGGACCTGGGTTTATAGTCTCATCTAAAGGACATCTAGGGGGAAGTGGAGTCAGCACGGATGTTAACTCGAGAGGAAAAAGCCTTTTGAACCAGATTTGAACCCAGGTCAGCACATCACAGTGCATCACTCTCAGACTTTGAGTCTGACCACCAGGCTATCCATCCCCTACTGATTTAGTGCCCTTGCGCTCAGCTATCTTTCTTTGGACCACTACTGCTGTTCTAGCATCAGATTGTATGCTTGAGTTGCCCATACATGGCCATGCACCTGAGAAACAGGGAAGCTAATAATCTGACTTCAAGTCAAGTGATTGATTAAAAAAAAAAGGAAAAAAAAGATAGAACCTCCCCCCCCCAACTGCACACAAACCCTAAGTTAAATCATCCCATGAAGGGCAACTTTAGAGTACAACACTGTCAGGCACACAACAGTAATGTAAAGACCATATATCTGATGGACTAGAACCTGTATGAATAATGTATTGATTGTTTTTTGTTTTAACATTCCAAGAGTATTTCAGATCCTTGCTAACACACACATGCACACACATGCGTGTTTGAGCACACACACACACACACACACACACACACACACACACACACACACACACACACTTTTCTTTTAAATTTATTAATGTCATTATTTATTTTATCAATCTGTTCATCTTTATTTATTTTTAATTATTATTATTATTATTATTATTATTATTATTATTATATATTATTAATTTATTTTTTTCAAATTCCCTCCCCCTACCCCGTCCAGTATCACTATGTGGAAGGACGTAAAACTGAAGACTGCTACTACACACACACACATGATTTAAGATTGAATACCTTTAGGCTAACCCCTATTGGGATATGAAGGACTTATACAGAAGAAATCTGCCATGACATAAAGTGACATATGTACAAGTACAAAATACTGTAGTTTCTCTATCCTGTTGAACTTATGGATGATATGAAGAAATTCTTTGACTCTGAAGCCAACATGGAGCTATCAGTCCTACTGTTTATTGCTAGGAGCATTCATGTACTGGAATGAAGTTTGTCATTTCCATCTCTTTCAGACTGATCCTGTCAGTGGGTCAGAATGGAGGAAGACACGGCAACAATGACGTCAGTGACGGAGGACTTGTCTTTGGATGAAACCGACACCAGCAGCTATGACATCGACACCTCATCACAGATAACGTCATCAGACGCCAATGGAGAAAACACCACCACTGTCCATCACACTCCCTTACCATATGGTACTGTTGGAGATGAAGAGGCGGACATTGTTGATATCAATATGGAGGTCAGTGAACAGGACTGTGTTTCAACTGTGGATGAAGAGGAAGCTGTTTCATACTCCCCTAGGGCCCAGGCCTCAGGACAGCCCCGGCATCGTGCAGAGCAAAGGTCCAACTACAACCTACCCTGGGGGAAAGGAGTGCAGATTCCTGATCTGATGATGGTGCAGGGAAGGTGGTACGAACACGAATGCTTCAATCACTACTGGCGCCACTACCAGTACGTGTCCATGTGGAGTCAAAAGCATATGGAGACTTACAAAGCCGTTTTACAGCAGTACAACAGAACAACGTCTCAGCAGACGGCAGTGCCACAGAGACCAGCACACGACAGTCAGGCAGCTCCGGTGTTCAAGAAACCCATCACCAAGAAAACCTACAGAAACAGAAAAGCTCGCCGCAGGCGAAAGGTTGCCAAGAAACGGCTAAAGGGGACCATGAGGAGTGGGGAGGTGGTGGACAGGGGCTATGCAGTGTCACAGTCAGAGGAGAATGACAGAACAGGGGAGACAACAGAGTCAGCGGAAGAAGGGGTGCTGAAAGAGGAGGAGGACATGGAGATCACCGATGAAATGCTGGACTTCTTTGCTCACACTCACAAACACAAACAGGAAAGAGGTAGGCTACAGTACAGAACACTGGGTGTGGATGAATGAAATGTTCAGCTCTCTAGACTTGTACCTCTGCTTTTGGCCTATGCCTTCCTTTTTTTCCCCCTTTTCTGTTTGAATCATGATTTTGGTGGCAGGTTTTTTTTAATATATAATTTAACTGTAAAAAAAAATAACAAACTTTCTTTTTTCCTATTCTTCAGCTAGAGCTCTGAGGTTCACCAATAATGAGCAGCATTTTTCAGTACTGTATTCGCTGGATTTTTAAAGCTAAAAATGTACAAATTCTGCATAGAGAGTTATTACATACAATATAACAGCCCTGTGAGCATGCTGTTTTGTAAGTTTTGTCATCTATACCGATTGGCACAAATGGTCTTCTCTTGTGAAAGGTGGGACAGGTTTTAATGTGTGCACAAAATGTTCAGCTTGTGTGTGCACAAATGACAAAGGGCTTCAGTTAACAGTCTTATTCAAAAGACTTTCTGGGTAGTAGAGCTTGCAGCGATTGCAGCACTGTAACCACCAGGTTATCCCATTATTCATGTGTGTGTGTGTGTGTGTGTGAGACTCAGAGAGAGAGAGAGAGAGAGAGAGAGAGAGAGAGATTGATTGATTGATTTGATTGATTGATTCTTTTATATCGAGGATAATGGAATAAGCACTCTTGTGCTTTTTTACATCCAGTCCCCATGTGTATCTAGTTTTGTAAATGTCATCTGTTCCAACCGGCACACGATGGCCTACTCTTACGAAAAGCGGAACAGGATTTAACGTGTGCGCAAGATTTCTGAGTTGAGAGAGAGAGAGTGTGTGTATTTGTTTGTTTGTTTGTTTGTTTGTTTGTGTGTGTGTGTGTGTGTGTGTGTGTGTGTGTGTGTGTGTGTGTGTGTGTGTGTGCGCGTGCATTTGATAAGTTGGAAATAGGTAATCACTATGCAGAGATGTTTTGTTGTTGTTGCAGATGCTATGAAGAAGAACAAGGATGGTGGAGAGGCAGAAAAGCATGTCAACATTGAAGAAAGTAAGCATGCAGCAGCTTTATGGTTTGAAAGTGCCAGGGTTTGAACAGAAAAAATGTGTTTTAACTCACTCGGGACGGCCAGTTCTCTCCCTTGCTTTTCCCCATGGATGGTCCATTTGTAATGTTTTGTTTAAAAAAAATCATAAAAAATACAAAACACATAGAAAAAAATGAAATTTTCTGAACTTATGAATAACATACTGGGTTATAACATATCAAAAGATTAAAGCTCTCACTTTGATATTTAAGCTTTGACAAGCATGAAGAAAATACCCTAAATTTTGTTCTCCATGTCCCCTACTCTGCAACCGCAAACAAAGAGTTCGGAACATATGGAATCACCCACTAATGCTCTGTATTCGACCTTGGATAGGCTCACAAAGCTATGTTAAGCTGCACTAGTCATAATATCGATGGGGCTGCCGCATGAAAAATCTGCAAACAGTAAATCCGCTATAGCGGATGGCCATCCAAAACTGTTGCTTAACACTGATCTGCTATAGCGGATGGCCGTCCTCTGAGAGTTAAATGTCAGACTGTCACTGTTTGCCTTAACCTTCTTAAGCTGCCTGTAGATTTTGAATTCTTTGAAGGTTTTCACCCCCAAAGTAACCTACTTTACTCATAAGACAATAATTATTGTGTGTGTGCATGACAAGCTTTCGAGCTGAAATTTTGTTGCAAGTCGGGTGCATCTTTGTATTTGCATTTCTTAGTAAGTTTGTGTGTCTGGTCATCACATGTCATTGTCATGTAATATGTCATCAGCCACAGGTAAAAGTATTATATAATAATGCGGTACTCCCAGTAAAATGTTTATAGATATAACAACAGCTCATGCATGTTAGTATCGAATATTTATTTATTTTATTTATTTATTCTTTTATATCGAGGATAACAGAATAAGCAATCATGTGCTTTTTTTCATCCGGTCCCCGTGTGTATGCAGTTTTGTAAATCTTGTCATCTGTTCCCACCGGCACACGATGGCCTACTCTTACGAAAAGCGGAACAGGATTTAACGTGTGCGCAAGATGTTCTGGTGCGTTCGCACACGGGGCCTCGGAAGTCTCATCCGAAGGACTTTGGGGAGAGTGGAGTCAGTACTGATGTTAACTCCAGGAGAAAAATCTCCTCGACCGGAATCGAACCCGGGTCTTCAAATTGCCAGCGCAATGTTCTGACCACTAGGCTATCCGTCCCCCTAAGGAACTGATGCCTGTCTGAAGTGTTCAGCAGTGGCTGTGTGCAATGGTACCTCAAGGATGTGTCACACAATGTCACCTCAACACCTATTGTTTTAGAAATTTTATTCCTTGTTTCCTTTTTGAAAACAAGTCATATTCAACCAACCTCTGATTTATGCTGCAGTTCACATCTATGTGCTAACCACGTTTGTTATGTGCTTGTGCTTTTAGTATATTTACACAGTTGTCACCTGTGTCACTGCACAGGTGTTCCTTCTCACCTCACCTTACCTATCCCGTAGTCCCATGGACCATGGGGGCACTAATGAAGATTTTGCAACCAGCTTCCTCCACTCCCCATGGTCCTCAGCTTTCTGTAGCAAAGCATTCCATCCATGGCCAGTCCACTCTCTGATGTCTTCCCATCATTTTTCTATCTGCCTCTTTGTCTTTCTCTTTTTACTGTTCCCTGTAGGACAATCTTGGTCAGTCCAGATGTTCATGTGACATACCCTTACCAGTGATGGAAAACTTCATTGCGACCCAGAATACGAAATTGTGAAAGTGTGAAATTTGTCACCAATTTCATGCAGTTGGTGATTAATTACCTACCCCCCCAAAAAAAAAAAAAAAAAAAAAAAAAATTTTGTAGTGAGTGTACATGACTTACAGAGTTATTTTTCTTTGGCACAGTGTTCTCAGCCCATGAGCACAAAGCATAAGAGGCCAGGAGGTGAAGATTGGAAGCACAGTGTACAGACCTGTCACAGTCTCTAACCTTGCTGCTGCATCTCTGTAACATCAATATTGTTGTCATTCTGATTGACCATCATGCAATTACAGGAAACTCTCTCTGATGTATTAACCCCATTTTCATGGTATCCTGATGACCTTGCTATTGGTTTTCTTTCACTTGGAAACATTCAGATTGTTTTGATGCAGGGTCCTAGGGGTCTGTTGTTCAAAGGATGCTGTAACTGTCGTTTTGACCAGGTAGGCATCATGCTCAGCCTTGTTCTTAACAGTAAGCTGTCATTGTGGTCAGTGGTGGGCATAGCTGGTGTCAGTCTTCATGATGTTGGATCAAAAGAGGCATCAGTGAGAACAGCATTACAGTGGCTGTATATGGCTGTGTGTAATGACACTGGTCTGCTCATAGAAGATAAAGTAGCCCCTCCATCCTCAAACAACGCAGCAACAATTACAGAGACAAGAAAATGCCTCAGTTATTGTGGAAAAAAGTCCAGTATTTTAGAATCAGAGATGTGAAGAGAGCCTGTTTTGCTGATGTTGAAATAGGACCCAGAGTCCATCTTTCATTGATGTATTTTACTTGTAGTGGGCATCCCTCAGTCTTGGAAGACTGGAATTGCACTCTTGGTGTTTCTTTGGATGTGTCTGGCCAGTCCCACACAGGAATGCCAGTCCCTATGGCAGGGGGCACAGATGAAGTCTGACGCTGGTCTGTCTGCCTGGTCTGCAGCCTTTCTTCTCTTTCTCTTTGCCTCGTGCTGCAGAGCAAGTGTCTCTTTGAACTTACACTATTCTGCCCAGTCTGTGTCCAGGCTGACGCAGGTGTTTACTCCTCTACAGCTGTGGTGTGACAGAGTTCTGTTTGTTGAAGGTGAGGACAAGCGGGAGAGAACGGAGGCAGCACCAGCGGAACGTCCCGGATCCAAACGAACGACGGAGATGCGGCTCCTCTATGGCAAGGGGGCCGCCATGATTCACGGGATGGAGACCGCCCTGCAGATGACCTTTGACCGAAACATGGACGTTGTGCAACCCAGCATGTGGCCCAACATGCCCCTGAGAGTCCTGTTTTAACAGCTACTGTGATGGCGCAAAGGAGAAGTTAGTTAACAGCTATTGGTGCAAAGAGAAGTTAGACACTCCCCTCATGTGGATGCCCTCCTCACAAGTTTCCCCCACCCCCCCACCCCATCCCTTCATCATTTCTATTGCATCAAAACATTTTGGTTTGTTTTGTTTGTTTTTAAAAAATATGTTTTTTGTTACTGTTCTTTTCATATATATTTATACAAAGTTCTATTAGTTTTTGTGAAGTGTGAGCATTGTGTGTGTATCAGTTTGATGCTTGGCTGTGAGGTTATCTGTGTGTATCAGTTTGATGCTTGGCTGTGAGGTTATCTGTGTGTATCAGTTTGATGCTTGCCTGTGAGGTTATCTGTGTGTATCAGTTTGATGCTTGGCTGTGAGGTTATCTGTGTGTATCAGTTTGATGCTTGGCTGTGAGGTTATCTGTGTGTATCAGTTTGATGCTTGCTGTGAGGTTATCTGTGTGTATCAGTTTGATGCTTGGCTGTGAGGTTATCTGTGTGTATCAGTTTGATGCTTGGCTGTGAGGTTATCTGTGTGTATCAGTTTGATGCTTGGCTGTGAGGTTATCTGTGTGTATCAGTTTGATGCTTGGCTGTGAGGTTATCTGTGTGTATCAGTTTGATGCTTGGCTGTGAGGTTATCTGTGTGTATACTGTGTATTCTCATTATCAGATAAGGAAACAACCATGAATGTTTGAAGTGACAACATATTCTTTTTTTTTTTAAAGCCTGAAGTGTTTTATAGAAGGAAGGTGGCAGGACGGTTTAGACGTTACCATGATAACAAGTAAACTGTGAGGTTCCAAGTTTGATTCCCTGCCATGCCCTTTTTCCATGTAACAGAAAAATTGAATGAATGTCAGTCGTCTTTGGAGAAACTTTAACCAGTTGGACCCTGTGTCCTTTGGACTTGTGCACATCAAAAGAACCTACAACAGTTGAACATTGGAAAGAGCAGGGAAGTATCTCCTGGCTGCTGTCAGGTTCAATTCCCAACCGATCCCTGAAGTCACATTGGCGGGGAAGAAATAGTCGCATATGCAAAAATCTCATCATCGGTAAACCTCGAAGCTGTAACCAAGGAATGAAGAAAATAGCCTGTTGTATGACTTGCTTGGTAAGATGACTGCATCCAACATGTTGAAAAATGGGTGTATTCAGGTCACAGGTTAGGATATACTGTAGCTTTTTTCATGGTTAATCTTTTTGAACATGAGGTCAGTTAAAAAACAGCGGGTTATAAAGTTACTTAGTACCACTCTCAGTCACTTCACATTTCTGTTTGGGAAGTCATGCTGCACTTCATGGAAGACATGCTGCCACAAGTACTTTTATTTATTTTATTTTATTCTTTTATACCGAGGATAATGGAATAAGAACTCTTGTGCTTTTTTTTACATTCAGTCCCCGTGTGTATGCAGTTTTTGTAAATCGTGTCATCTGTTCCCATCGGCACACGATGGCCTACTCTTACAAAAAGCGGAACAGGATTTAACGTGTGCGCAAGATGTCCTGTGTGCGTTGGCACACGGGACCTCAGTTTATAATCTCATCCAAAGGACTTTTGGGGGGAGTGGAGTCAGCACTGATGTTAACTCCAAGGAAAAATCCCCTTGTCCGGGAATCGAACCCGGGTCGTCAAATTGGGAGCGTAATGTTCTGACCACTAGGCTATCCCGCCCTTGTACAGTGCTACTAGCTTGCCACCATTGCTTGTAATGCTCACAGATGGTAGACTTAACCAGACAAACAAACATGGATGTAATGGCATAATGGGTGTAATGGCATACCTCTACAGTGCAATGACTTGGCCACTCAAGCAAACAGACATAGGTAGGATGACATGCATATATATAAACTGTACAGACTGACGCAAATGGAGAGAAGTTTTGTTCCTTTTCTAGCAACAAAGATTGATGACTAAAGATGGATGCTGTTTGATTTTTGTGTTTCTGTGTGTGTGTGTGAATCATTTAAATATGTGGCATAAATGCTAAAAACAGTACATTGAATAAAGTGTTACTTGAAAAGATTGTGTGTGTGTGTGTGTGTGTGTTGAATGCATTTAAGATATGTGGCATAAATGCTAAAAACAGTACATTGAATAAAGTGTTACTTGAAAAGATTATTGGTTTTGTGTGTGTGTGTGTGTGTGAAATTAAGGCAGCTTCTTCTTTGAGTCTGTGACTCACTGTGTGGGGTGTGTGTGTGTGTGGTGTGTGTGTGTGTGGTGTGTGTGTGTGTGTGTGTGTGTGTGAAATTCAGCTGCTCTTTGTGTGTGTGTGTGTGTGTGTGTGTGTGTGTGTGTGTGTGTGTGAAATTTATGCAGGTCTTCTTTGAGTCTGTGGAAACAGATTTGAGAGTGTTGTACAAATTACAAACCAATACTGCATTAATAGTCTGCTGGGTCTCTTTATTATTTTTATGGTTTATTCTTATATTTCGAGAACAATAGAATAAGCACTTATGTGCTTTAGAAAAATTTTTTTTTTCATAGTTCCCCAGTCCTGCAGTGTATGCCTGTAAAATTTCATTTCCATGTTCTTGCAACACATCTGTTCTGCAAAACTCTGCAAAACTCTAACATGGCAAGATTTACTCAAAATGTCTCTTGCAAAACTCTAACATGTGCAAGATGTTCTGCAAAATTGTCTCTTGCAAAACTCTAACATGTGCAAGATGTTCTGCAAATTTGTCTCTTGCAAAACTCTAACATGTGCAAGATGTTCTGCAAAATCTGTCTCTTGCAAAGTCAGTTGTCCATCAATCTTTTTTTTCTTCTTCCATTCTGCCACTTCATCTCCCTCCCTCACCTGTTCCCTGCAGAACACTTTAGCAAGGCCATTGGATCTTGCAACATGGCCTTACACAGTTATCTTGTGGAATTCAGTCCTTTAAAAAAATTAATCTAACGCTGGTCTAGTGAAGGTGGGATGGTGTGGGGAATTGCAAAAAACACATTGCCATGATCATGCTCAGAATATTTTTTTAAAATGTGGCCAAAAAGAAGGTAACATCAGCCCGTACTAGCTCTGTATTGATTGCTATGAAAATAATCCATGGAACAGAACTTCTAAGAAGCCCCAAAAGAATCGTTTAGTTTATAAGATGAGGGTGAAAACATGTCTGGTCGTTGTGCTCGTGCATTGCTTGCTCCTTGAGGGCTGCACCCTCTGCGCTGTGTCACAGCAGACGGCAGTGAGGTCTATGGCCACGATCACCGCCATCACCAGCACCAGCACCAACGCTCCCACACAGCCAATCGTCTGCGCACTCTTCCGTTCATCCGGGGCGCTGCTGTACTTCCGTTTGTAGACTGGTGGTGTTTTTGCGGTCGATTTCCAGCGTTTTGCGCAGACGGGACAGCTGTTTCTGCTGCTCCTCCATGCTGCTGCTGCTGGTCTGGTTTTTCCAGGCACAGGTCGATTTCTGACAGACGCACAGTTTGGCTGCTTGGTGCGACATGGAAAAGGAAACCACAAACATTTCAGCTTTGTATTTAACAATCTTGCTTTAAAAAATTTTTGCCTAGATCTACAACTTTAAGCTTTAGCTTTAAAAAGTGTTTGGGCATTTAAGCTTGTATTATAAAAATTCTTGCTTTAAAATTTTGCCTACATCTACATTTAAGCTTATGCTTTAAAAAGTGTTTGGCAGTTATTTTTAAACTTTGTCTTTAACATTCAAGTTTAAAAAGTTTCCCTGCCAACAAACACTTAAGCTTTGTGTTTACAATTCATTGCTTTAAAAGTTTTTGGCTACGCATTTAAGCTTTCGCATTTAACAGTCTTGCTTTAAAATTTTTTGCCTTCAACATTTAAGCTTTGAATTGAAAAATTATTGCTGAAAAAGCTTTTGGCCAACAGCTATCATCTGACTTTAACTCATTCATTGTTTTGTTTTGTTTTGTTTTTTTAAAAACACCAAAAAACATAGGCTACAATATCGAAGCATGGTTATAAGCAATGTAAGATTTAATTTCTGAATTGAAAGTGATTAAATTTGCAAATTTTGCTAAAACTGTGATATAAAAACTTTTATTTCGTATCTAACTAAAATACTCATTCTAACCCCTTTCCCACCTTTCACCAAGTCCTTTTATTGAGACTATGAACCAGACCCCAAGTGCAGCAAGCACATGCAGGACATTCTGCGCATACTACAAAACCCCATCAGCCTTTTGTAGAAGAGAACGAGGTTGATATTGCTAGTGGGATGGATGTCATGAACATACCCAGCATGCACAATGCAATCTGAAAGAGGGATGGCTCCACCAAATGCAAACTCCCATCGCCTCAAGTGTCTGAAAAATTCAAGTGCATCGGCCCAACAGCTTCTGAAGGAGGAAAGGGCACTGTCAAACAAGTCAATTTAAAAAAAAAAAATCAACCAAACATAGCTAGCTGAATGTCATACATGATCTCAAGAGGTCTTACTTTTCAGTTTGGGTGCCACTGAAGAAGTATACACCGTGCTCCAGTCCAGCGTTGTGTTGGAAGTGGATGTCTTCTCTTCAGATGCAGTTGTTGACTGGATGCCTTTGCCTTTCCCGCCTTCGTTGGGAGTTGTGGTAGTGGTGATGATGGTGGTGGTGGTGGTGGGTTCTGCCGTCTGCTCCAGGTGGTGTTGGTGGGGAGGGTAGGGAAGAAGCTTCAGTGATGGCCGTTGTGGTGGCTGCGCTGGTTTCTGGTGGGGAAGTTTGGTTTTTTCTTTGCCTCATCGTTGTGGATTCTCCTGCCTTGCTGTGG
>CM060321.1:11059753-11084753 GCA_030674155.1 Stramonita haemastoma | reverse complement strand
ATAATGACATGTCTCATTGTCTACTACATTTTTTGGTTTTATTTTGCTGTGTTTTTTTCCTCAGCTAGACTTCCTAGGTTCACCAATGGAGGGATTTTTCGTATGCGACCGCTTTTGTCTACCATTAAGGTAGCCGCATTCCGACTTATGGAATGATGTCTAGACACGACACCCGTGCACATGCATTCTATCTTTTTGTTTTGGTTTGTTTTGCTGCTTCATATTCTACAGTCTTTCTGTCCTGCTGTACCCACGCTGCTCATTTCAATCTCTGCCTTAGTCATACCCAGATTCGTTGTGTCGCATTCTAAAGGTCAGAAGTCTACAGGGAGCTTATCAATGTCAAGCTTCCACGAGACTTATCAGCCAGAGGGGTCTTGCACTGCTGCTGGGTCACTTTGGTGGTGTTCTGTGGTGCTTGTTCTGAGCTAAGACACGCAGGACACTTGCTCATAACCTACATGGATTTGTGCATTTCAGACAATAAAACATTCGTACATGAAAACATTCAACACGGTACCCACCAACGACTCCTCAGAAAGTTAAAGAAGTCAAGCCAAAACTGGCCAAGTCAGGGACACTATGCACTTCCCACAGGACACTGGGTACAGGTCTACACAAACCTTATCATAGTGACAAATCACCTGCTGGAAAGGTTTACACAAACCTTATCATAGTGACAAATCACCTGCTGGAAAGGTCTACACAAACCTTATCACAGAGACAAATGACTGCTGGAAAGGTCTACACAAACCTTATCATAGAGACAAATGACTGCAGGAAAGGTCTATACAAACTCATCACAGAGACAAATGACTGCAGGAAAGGTCTACACAAACCTTATCATAGAGACAAATGACTGCAGGAAAGGTCTACACAAACCTTATCATAGAGACAAATGACTGCAGGAAAGGTCTACACAAACCTTCATCATGGCGGCAAATGACCTTCTGGAAAGCGTTCTCACAGTGGGCTGTCCTCCACGTGTAGCCTGTGGCTGCCCACGTCAGTCTGATGCACACGTCCTTCTGGGCATTTAGCGGCTCATTCCACAACCAGCCTGTCCAGTTGCCCAGCGGGCGGCACTGAGGCTGCAGCATCCAGCGGTAACCGTCACCAGGAGTGCCGGGGTCAGGGTCATACAGACTGCTCCACGTCTCAACAGGGCTGCAGGCAGAGAGAAAGAAGGGAGAATGTATTTGATTTTAAGAGGGTAATAGAGGGTAATAGAGGGTAATAGAGTAATAGAGTAAAGAGGGTATAGAGGGTAATAGAATAAGTGTAACCCGCCCCCCTTCAACGAATTGGGAAAGTGGTTACCGTTATGGTGGGCTAAAACAGGTAGTATGTATACGCAAAGTCCCACCCTTGGTGAACCTGGGAAGTCTAGCTGAAGAACAGGGAAAAGGAAAGAGAGAGATTAAGCAAAAATTGGTTGGTTGGGTTTTTTTTTATCATTATCTTAAATTTTTTTTTTTTTTTTTTAATCCAACCCTCTGATGAAAAAGAGGCGAAAAATATCTACACAAAAATTTACCAAATGTATGGGGCATGAAAATACGCACTGAAAACAAATCCTAGCAAACAAATGAGCAAATATGGAGGTACTTACAAGCCTTAAGCAAGAAAATACGTTTTGCCCTGGCTTTTTCATTATCACCCGCCCCCCCCCCCCCCCCCCACTTAGAATTAAGAAGAATCATTAAGCAGTACTTTTCATATTTAAATCGTGAGCTTGAAAATAACACCAGTGTGAATCGTAAACATGGATACTCATGAGAAATTTTAAGTTCTGTTAAATCTGAATTTCCTTAAGAGTTTGGTAGAAAGCTATATAATACAATAACGAATAAATGTACAAACTAGTGCAGGTAAAAGATAAAATCATTAAAAAAAAAACAAACCCAACCAGCAACCCTATAAGTAGAATATGGCGATCAAACAGTTACTGGATATTTAACATAGACTGATGTAAATGATATGCGCAGTATTGCCCGAAGACGGAACGCAGCTACCTAAATGGTCTGTGTATGTGTATGGAGGGAGGTGGTGGTGGTGGTTGTGGTGGAAGAAAAAGGTCGCATGCAAAAATCTCGCCACTGATGAACCTAGAAGCTCTAGCTAGGAACAGAAAAAAAAGTTTTATATATATAAATATATTATATATATATATATATATATATATATATATATATATATATATATATATATATATATATATATATATATATGTATATATATATATATCTATCTATCTGGTGTGTGTGTGTGTGTGTGTGTGTGTGTGTGTGTGTGTGTGTGTGTGTGTGTGTGTGTGTGTGTGTGTGTGTGTGTGTGTGTGTGTGTGTTATGGACAGCTAAAAACTATAAACAGTGCACCTTTTCTTATCATTATTATCTTTTTTTTCGTCCCAGAAGTCGGAATACGGTTACCTAAAAGGTAGGGAGGATAAACAGTCACATACCCCCAAATCTCACCATTGGTGAACCCTTCAGTTTTTTATGCATTCAATATTTAAAATGATAAGAATAACAATAACAATAATAGTTAAAAAAAAAAAAAAAAGGTGATGATGAGGAGGAAATGAGGATGACAATAATGATAATAATAGTAACAACAACAACAACAACAACAACAACAGTAGTAGTAGTAGTAGTATAGTAGTAGTATAGTAAGTAGTAGTAGTGTTAGTAGTAGTAGTATAGTAGTAGTAGTAGTAGTAGTAGTAGTAGTAGTAGTATAGTAATAATAATGAAAACGGCGACACCGACAACAACAACAATTACAGAACAAGTAAACTTTGTAAGGTCTACATCCTTCTTGCAATCTTTGGCCGTTCAGAAGAATACACCAGTTGTTGTTGTTGTTGTTGTTGTTGTGTGTAACTAACTTCTAATAAACGTGTCATTCCGAAAATGCCAACCATAACATTGAGAGAGAGAGAGAGAGAGAGAGAGAGAGAGAGAGAAGAGAGAGAGAGAGAGAGAGAGAGAGAGAGAGAGAGAGAGAGAGCAATGTGACAACATACTCACTGTCTCTGATACCAAGGCTGGTTACTCTGGGTTAATGACGTCAAGAAGTCCTGCTCTGCCTGTGACGTCACACGGACCAGGTTTTGACCTTGACCTGTGCAGAAGGTCACAGCTGTCTGCCAGTTCACAGTGGGTGTGGTGAACAAGGTGAAGGTCGTTCTGTTGAATGCTTCCGTTAGCGGGATGGCTGAAATAGAGTAGCCTATTATTGTTAACAATATTAAAAAAACAAAAAAAACAAAAAAAACCTACCCAAAATTGTGGGAAGCATATCCTTAGTGTTTTAGTGCAGGAAAGTGTGTGTGTGTGTGTGTGTGTGTGTGTGTGTGGTGTGCACGCGCGGGCACACGCTCTCTCTCCTCTCTCTCTCTCTCTCTCTCTCTTCTCTCTCTCTCTCTCTCTCTCTCTTTTCTCTCTCTCTCTTATTCCATTATCCTCCATATAAAAGAATAAATCAAATCAAATCTCTCTCTCTCTCTCTCTCTCCCTCTCTCTCCTCTCTCTCTCTCTTATTCTATTATCCTCCATATAAACGAATAAAATCAAATCAAATCAAATCTCTCTCTCTCTCTCTCCTCTCTCTCTCTCTCTCTCTCTCTCTCTCTCTCTCTCTCTCTCTCTCTCTCTCTCTCTCTCTCTCTCTCTCAGGTAGGCTACTTACTTTGCAGGACTATGGCCGTCAGGAATGGAAGCCCACACATGATAGTGGTGACCTGGAACACAGTAAGAAAGTCACCTGGCTGACTGGCCAGCACAGCTCTGACTGGTGTCGTCACCATCATCATCATCGTTGTTAACATCGCCATCACCACTTCACACGTAGGCTACAGGTACCTAGAGCAACAATACAGGGCTGTCAACCTAGTGAGGGTTTGTTTCATTATCATCCTAGTTGTCGTCATTATCATTATCATTGTCATCACCCATTTTCTATGCTGCGCCTGTGATTTACTTTTAAAAACAACAACAAAACAACATATTTGAAAGTTAAAGGTGTCCCATAACCTATTGGGTTGTTGGGGAGCCATATGTCATAGAACTCAGCTTCTCCAGGGGCCAGCATATTGAAGGCGGCGCCCATCTTCTCTCCCTCGCTGCTTTACCTCCCCTGTCCCTAAAGAGGGAACGTACCCATTATTTTTACAGCTGGGTGAACAGGGGGACTGTACTGAAGCCAAGGCACCCAAACGGTCACCAACCCACTTACCTGCGTGACTGGTGATTCAAGTCTTTTGAGGTGTGTAGCTGGAACACTCCTGACCAGACGATCCATTACGTTATCAGAGCAGGAAGGGAGGTAACAACAGGCTGGGGGTCTCACAGAACGTAATTGCCCCATATCAAGGTCGAACTTGATGGAAGTCATTATGATATTCGACCCTCTCTCAACCCCCCCCCCCCCCTCCTCTCTCTCTCTCTATCCCTCCTGTAGATCGCAAGGGTGTGTTTAAAGTGGGTAGTTTGCCATTTTGTGCCAATCCCCCTAGTTCCTGTTTCTGTCCTTGCAGCTTTGTTGATGTTTTTGTTTGTTTTCTTCTTCTTCTTCTTCTCTCTCTCTCTCTCTCTCTCTCTCTCTCTCTCTCTCTCTCCTCTCTCTCTCTCTCTCCTCTCTCTCTCTCTCTCTCTCTCTCTCTCTCTCTCTCTCTCTCTCTCTCTCTCTCTCGACTATGCTGCAACCCTGTGGGACTCTCAGTGCAAATATCATGAAACCATTACTAAGTCTGTATAAACGTGGTCTCAAACTGGTCCTTCTGAAGAAAACAACCTTGCTAGAAGGGGATTATACTCAGTTAAATATCCTTCCCCTACACCAAAGACTAAAATATAACAAAGGCATCATGATGTTTAAGATACTGACAGGAAATGTCCCCACATCCTTAAAAGACAAATTCCCAATGAATCATTCCAGAAATACCGTAAAGCCAAGTGTCCCAATCCCAAGAATAGACTTGTTCAAAACTAGTTTACTATACTCAGGCCCTACGTTATGGAACTCCCTCCCTGACTCAATTAAACAGTATCAATCATCAACAACCTTCAAAAATCACCTTCTAATCTACTTGATGAATCAAAAATAACAAACCACACTTCTCCCCTCTCCAACTATCTGCCCTCTCCCTCCTCACTTCTCTCTGATTATGATGATCTTATGACTATGATCATAAGACTAAGTGAGGTGTGTGTGTGTGTGTGTGTGTGTGTGTGTGTGTGTGTGTGTGTGTGTGTGTGTGTGTGTGTGTGTGTGTGTGTGTGTGTGTGTGTGTGTGTGTGTGTGAGAGTGTGAGTTGGGTTGTTTTTTTTTGTTCAAAAACTTGTGCTTTATGGGACTTATTTTGATAATAGATAGTGGGATTGATGTTTTCAGTCATTTAACCTCATCATATTCTCATGTTTGCTCTTTAATTATTGCGCCATTTTTTAATTATTTTTTTTGGTTGTTGTTGTTGATTTGATTGGTTTTTGTTTGGTTTTTTGTACTCAAATCAAATTCTTCATTGATTCTTACTTCATATTTTCGTTTCTGAATGAGTGCCTTTTTATAACATTACCGTAATATTGTATCTCTGTCTTATTTCTTACCTGTTGTTGTTGTTCTTTCTCACCCTTTATCAAAATCTTATGTTTTATGGGACATATTTTGATGATAGATGGTGGTGGATTGATGTTTTCAGTCATCTAACCTCATCATATTCTCATGTTTGAGCTATAATCATTGCGCCTTTGTTTGTTTGTTTGTTTGTTTGTTTTATTTTTATTTTTTGTTTTTTTTATTTTTATTTTTTATTTTTTGGTTTCTTTGTTTGTTTGTTTGCTTGTTTATTATTCAAATCAAAATCATAACTGATTCTTACTTCTTATTTTCGCTTCTGAATGAGTGCCTTTTTTTTTCTTTATAACATTACCTTAATATTGTATCTCTGTCTTATTTCTTACCTGTTCTTTGATACTTGGTATGGTTTGCTCTTGGTAATTGGATCATTAAAATTGTTCTTGTTTTAGTTGAGGCTGTCTTTTTATCTTGATGTTATCCCTGAAAGGGGCGGGGACTGGATGTAAAAAAGCACATGTGTGCTTATCTATTATCCTCGAATAAAAGAATTTTGCCTTGCCTTGCCTTGCCTTGCCTTGCCTCTCTCTCTCTCTTTCGTGTGTGCGTGCACACACACACACACACACGCGCGTGCAGGCGTGTGCATGTGCGTGTCCCAAACAAAGGTGTCCTACAGTGTGATTATTCATGAGCCCCCACTCCTCGTACCCTCTGCTTTTACCTGCCCTTTATTACTGCCTCTCTTCTTTTTTATTTTTTATATATTACTCTCCACTGGCCTGTCCATTTTCCTGCAACTGTTCCAGTTACCCAAATAGCAGCTAGAGTGTCACCAGTTTAAATGCCAACCCCCCCCCCTTCTCTATGATAGCCATACTCTTTTTGATTTTCACCTGTCCTGGGTTCTTTTGACGTGCACAAGTCCGTAAAGACATGAAATCCCTTTCCATTATCCTCGACATAAACGAATAATAAATGATAAATAAATAAAATAAAAGCACATTGTCTGGTTCATAGTGTCTTTTCAAACGACATTCAGTCCCATTTTCCCGTCAAAGTGGAAAAAAAGGGCAAGGTTGGGAACCAAATCCAGAACCTCATGGTTTAGTTGTTAGGCAGGCAAACGTGTAAACAATCTTGCCATCTTCCTTCCTGCTTTTAAGGTATTAAAATATTTATCCTGTCTTTCGAAAAGCTGTCTTGTCGGCTTCTTGCGTTCAATGCCTGTTGGGTCACTGAATCATGCACAGATGGTCAGTGATACATTGGCCATTAATTTTTACCTTTGATGTACATTGGAAGCAGCACGAACAATAAACTGACGCGCTTTCTGCTTCAGCAGGCTGTTTGATCTGTTTCAATCAGGCCTGCATGACATCTCTTTCTCTAATCAGACTGGGGTCCAAAAGGACACATGTCCATGCCCAGATTGTATCGACTAAAAAAGTCAATCATGTCAGGGTTTCATCTAGATATAACGAAGTGTGAACGAAGTTACCTCCCCTCTGTATAATCAAAATTGACGTATATATATATATATATATATATATATATATATATATATATATATATATATATATATATATATATATATATGTATGTATGTATGATATATATAATGTAAATAAATAAAATTTATCATGTACTTCAACTTTGTGTTAAATCTGATATTATGTGCAATATACAATTACTCTGTAAATTATGTAATTTGACAGAAAAAATGTTATCACGTTACTATAATAGTCTCTGTAATCTTTTCAGTGACTGTTATAATATCTGGGTTTGTAAGTGATATATATATATATATATATATATATATATATATATATATAATATTGTGTGTGTGTGTGTGTGTGTGTGTGTGTGTGTGTGTGTGTGTTCTCCCTTAAAACTGGTGAGGAAAAAACGTGTACAGTTAAATTCAATATCTCTTCTCTGATGGAAATTAATATTCTCTCTCTCTCTCTCTCTCTCCTCTCTCTCCTCTCTCTCTCTCCCCTCTCTCTTTCTTTCTCTCTCTCTGGCGTTTGTTTATCTAAATATATATTATTCATCCAATTATTGATTTGCTTGTTTTTTGGCTTTTTTCTTCCCCATCTTACTTTTTAATAAGGGCCTTGTGTAAAGACGTCACTGGATTATCCACGTACCCTCAACTCTCTCTCTCTCTCTCTCTCTCTCTCTCTCTCTCTTCTCTCTGTCTGTGGGAACAGATGACATTTACAAAACTGCATACACACGGGGACTGGATGTAAAAAAGCACAAGTGCTTATTCCATTATCCTCGATATAAAACAATAAATAAAATAAAATAAATAATCTCTCTCTCCTCTCTCTCTCTCTCTCTCTCTCTCTCTCTCTCTCTCTCTCTCTCTCTCTCTCTCTCTCGCGCGCGCGCTGTGTATGTGCTTAAGCATAGATGCACACTTTTTTGTCCCTCAGATTTTGGGCTTTACCCTCCAGCAAACCGTATCTGATGCGCGCAGACAGGTTCCCTGTAAATAGACCAGAACTTGTCAGATCAATATTACTACACTCGGGGCATTGTTGTACGTGATGCCCTGTTCTCCATTGTCTTCATCACTTTCAACACCACTGTTTTTTAGCCCCGATGTTTTACACAGCAGTAAAAGCTCTCTCTGCTCAAGTTCTAGTCTTGTAAAACAATGCTTCACAGAGGAATGAACGCTGTCTGTTCAAGTTCTTGCCAGCCTTTTAAAATGCTTGACAGAGACGAAACACTCTTTGTTCATGAGCTGTTTTGTTTTGTTTTGTTTTGTTATCTACTCTTTTCATCACTCCCCTTACTTTCTCTACTTTCAAGAACACACGAACAAGTCTGATTTTTTAAAAACAATCGACAACTCTTTTTGCTCTCGCCTGCTGAACAAAGAGTGTACCCACTGTTCCATTCAGCCACTGATTTCGGTTATTGTCTGCAGACTGAAAGGAAATCTCTGTCCTGTCATACGAATCGGGGACTGAAGCTGCTTTTAAAGGGAGTAGCATACCCGGATTTTGAGTGATATAAAACAGCCATTTTTGTTTGCTGACAGCCGACATGCTATACAATGTTGCTTCACACCCATGCAAAGAAAAAAAAAATGTCGATGATTCGTGTACTGTTCCCATCTGCAAAACAACTTGCTGCTACAGTAAACTTTGATCACAAGTTTTCCTGTGACAAAACAACTATAACAACAATAGTAGTAACAACTGAACGTTAAACAGCAGGAAGAAGTGTGGCACTGTACTATGGCTGCACAATATTGGCAGAAAGACCTCCTGAATTCATCGTTGAAATTTGTTGACCCAAAAGGCACCATATGTACAGTTTCTATACAATATATTGACATAGTTAAATAAATACAAGAATATCTACTAGTGGAAGCAACACACTGTATCAAGAGACAGGTGAATGACATGCTGTAATGCAACGTAATAAAACAATGACGAAACAATGCAGAAAGTATTTTTACGCAAAACAACACTTTGCCATTGTCAATTCACTAGGCCTACGTCTGCCTTCAGGGCAATTCACTGCAAACTGACAAAACACGGCAACGCTATGGTCAGTGCAGCATAGCCTATCTGACTTCAAGGCAAGAAAGAAATCGAAATCGAATTTTATATCAAGGGAAAGTGAGAAGAAGACACACACACACACACACACACACACACACACACACACACACACACACACACACACACACACATATAAATATATAATATATATATATATATATATATATAATATATATATATATATATATATATATATATATATATCTATCTATCTATCTATCACATAGCGAAAGTAAAACAACCAGCATATTATGGTTCCCCAATATTTCGGCTTTCGCCTTCCTCAGATATATATTATGTATAAGACACAAATTGTACTGACGCGATTTCCATGTTTTTTTTGAACACCCAACTGTCTGGGGAAAAAAAAAAAAAAAAAAAAAAAAAAATCCATCTATCTATATATATATATCTATATCTATATATATCTTTATATCTATATCTATATCTATATATATCCATTATATATATAATGGTCTTTTTCCATTTATCCCTCAGGGAGCAAAAAAAAAAAAAAAAAAATCAAACAGTAAATCAATCATATCAACTACGCAGCATTTAATACAGAGAAAAGCAAGCAAAATTGGCACAATATGACTGGTTATTATTCTGTCAGAGAGAGACAGAGGACGGAAGTAAGAGAAGGAGAGAGAAGATAGGGTAGGAGGAGGAGAAGGATGGGAAGGGGTAAACAGAGAGAGAGAGAGAGAGAGAGAGAGAGAGAGAGAGAGAGAGAGTTATTGTAGTAAGCTTTGAAACTGATGAGAAAGTGGGAAGGGGACTTGGCACAAATCACAAAGCCTAAATCTATCTGACGAAAAAGAAAAACCAATTCTCAACAGCCCCCAAAATAATTAATACGGCAAAGCTTAATTTTTTTTTTTTTTATCATGGCTTATTAGCTGCAACAAACACAGAATTTGAAAGCCATGCTAACTTTTTAATGTTTTTTTTGTTTTTGTTTTGTTTTTGCTAGCAGAAAGGGGAATAGCGGAAAAAATGTTTTGCTTTTAAGTTTAAAGCTTTATAGGCCATTGAGCAGCGTGTCACGCCAGTAATTACACGCAATTTGTTGTTGTTGAAGATTTACGTCATGTACAACACCTGCTATGACGCAAAAACTGGACATGGAATTACGTAAGTACAATTTGTGTCTTATGCAGTAGGTTTTAAGCTTTGTATCATGGGGCAGAGGGTCAGGGACAAAACAAACAACCCAGAAACTTTCAAACAGCATATGAAACACAATGATCACCATTACATAGTTACCACATCATGAAATGATTTACAACATAATGTTCAAATTCAGCATATGGATCTAAGTCTGGTAGTAGGTTTCTAAGAGTTCCTCCGATGTACTCAAGGCTTGTTTCACATAGATCAATCACTGGTTTCGGGATCATTAAGCTATCTGTATTATATCTGGTGTGACTTAGTGTGAATTTAGTGTGAATCTAGCAGATGTAGAGCAAGATTGATTTTTTAATTAAACGAATGAATGGACGAACGAACTTTATTTATAGAGGGTAATAAGACATGCAACAACTTAAAATTAATTATTTTTTTTTTTACACCCAGCCGTCTGGGAAATTACCAAAGAAAAAACCCACTATCCACGGAAGGACGGTGGCAGAATGGTTAAAGACGTTCGCCTGCCAATATGTAAACGTGAGTTTCTGGGTTCGAACCCAGCCTCGCCCTTTCTTCCCAGTTTGACGAAAAAATCGAACTGAATGTCAAAGTCATTCGGATGAGACTCGAAACCGAGGCCCCGTGTGCGAATCCACGCAGAACATCTTGCGCACTCGTTAAAACCCCGTTCCACCTTTCGGAAGAGTAGGCCATCGTGTGCCGGTAGGAGCGGATGACAAAATTATAACAAACCAGCATGCACACAGGTGTCGTGTTTAGACACCATCCCTGAAGAAAAATCGGGGAGTTGGAGTTGGGGATCTTTGCGCCTGGTGGCAGCATGATCTGTGGCTCTGTAGGTCAAATGCAAGCGCTTTGATTTGTCTTTACAAGAAATAGCGCTATACAAATTCCATGTATTATTATTATTATTATTATAATCTTCAACCCATTATGTTGTACTATTAATGTCTTAAGTATAAGACCCCCCCCCCCCCCCCAAACAAAAACAAAACAACAAAATACAACAAAAACCACAACAACAAAAAACAAAACCCTACCAAATGTAACAAAAACATAAAACAACAACCCACACAAAAAACAACTTCGAAATCCAAATGTCAAGTTTCAGCATGGTATGCCCGTATCTAAGGCAGAACAAATCGAACATAACAACACCATTATCAAGACTTGTGGAGGTCACCTAACATTACCAACACGGCAGGTGTGCCGCAAGCAGTGTGACAGGTCAGCCACAGAACCAGTTCTGCAGGAAACGCGCCGGATCTGCCTCCTGCTGCTGCTGCTCTGCTGCTGTCTGCAGCCAGGCGCCACAAACAGCGCCACCTGAAAACCCAGCCCCAGGAAACGGTTGTGCCGGCCAATGAACCGTGACAATCGCCTGATATCTCACTTGGTGCGCAGTGAAGCGGGGAGAGAGACAGAGGTGATAGTTGGGGAGTGTGCAATGAACCACTAGAGGTGATAGTTGGGGAGTGTGCAATGAACCCCTAGAGGTAATAGTTAGGGAGTGTGCAATGAACCCCTAGAGGTAATAGTGGGGGGAGTGTGCAATGAACCCCTAGATGCAATAGGGAGTGTGCAATGAACCCCTAGAGGTAATAGTGGGGGGGGGGGGGGGGCAATGAACCCCTAGAGGTAATAGTGGGGGAGTGTGCAATGAACCCCTAGAGGCAGTAGTGGGGGTAGTGTGCAATGAACCACTAGAGGTAATAGTGGGGTAGTGTGCAATGAACCACTAGAGGCAGCAGTGGGGGTAGTGTGCAATGAACCACTAGAGGTAATAGCGGGGTAGTGTGCAATGAACCCCTAGAGGTAATAGCGGGGTAGTGTGCAATGAACCCCTAGAGGTAATAGCGGGGTAGTGTGCAATGAACCACTAGAGGTGATAGTGGGGTAGTGTGCAATGAATCACTAGAGGTAATAGTGAGGTAGTGTGCAATGAACCCCTAGAGGTAATAGTGGGGGGAGTGTGCAATGAACCACTAGTGGTGATATTGGGGGGAGTGTGCAATGAACCACCAGAGGCAGTAGTGGGGGACTGTGCAATGAACCACTGCAGCTTGCTGATAACAGTCCCTGTGTCAGACTGCAGGCTAGTTGTCTCCCCCTTTTTCACAGCGTCCAATGAAGTGACGGTGATTACCGTTATTTATCTTCTCACTGACTGCACTGTTGCCCCCCCCCCCCCCCCCCCACCTCTCCCCCCCCCACTCTCCCCCCCCCCCCCCCTGCCATTATCTTAAGTTGCATTTGCTGTTCAGTTCCACTACAATGATTGTTAGAGCACAGACATCTCGTCAGACGTGCTTCTGGCTACATATCCGGCAGTGTATTAATGCAGGAGGAATAATGAAATTTTGCCACTGGTACATTATATGATACTGTGACACGATGCACACATAATTATGTGCGCACGAGTGTGAGCTCACACAGACAGGCAGGCAGGCAGGCAGGCAGGCAGACAGACAGACAGACAGACAGACAGACAGACACACACACACACACACACACACACACACACACACACACACACACACACACACACACAATTAATCAATTAATCAATCAATCATTGATAACTATATAAATATCGAATGTCAAACTCTTGTTATTTCAAGATCCGTTAAACATAATATAGTTGCAATAACAAACAAACAAAAAAAAAAGGAATTTTCATCTGAAAGCTGGTCTTCCTGGCTGCCGATCAAAGTCTGCGAATGGACCGGTTTTTTTTTTTAACACACCATTAAGGTAGCTGCATTCCGACTACGGGAGGAGACAGTTCACAGCACACCTTAACCTACCTCTAAGAGGGGCGTTTTCCCGTTCTTTTGGTCTGTTGAGATCCTACATTGTCTTCAGTGTGCTAAGTAAGGGTTCAAAGTTGGAAATTTGGGGCCACATAGTTTGCTGTCTTCTCTATCGTAAAATTTGATTGAAGTATTTGACAGAATTTTCTGGTCCCCTGTGTGTGTGTGTGTGTGTGTGTGTGTGTGTGTGTGTGTGTGTGTGTGTATGTGTGTGTGTGTGTGTGTGTGTGTGTGTGTGTGTGTGTGTGTGTGTGTGTGTGTGTGTGTCTCTATCTCTGTCTGTCTGTCTGTCTGTCTGTCTCTGTCTCTGTCTGTCTGTCTGTCTGTCTGTCTCTCCTCTCTCTCTCTCTCTCTCTCTCTCTCTCTCTCTCTCTCTCTCTCTCTCTCCCCTCTTCACACTGATGCCCATTGATCCATTGTCAAAGACAGCAGTAGTAGATGCTGTCTGAACGTTCGACGACGAAGGAAAACCCACCGATGTCTCTCTGCCTTGTTTCTCTATCACAGCACTGGTCACTGATCAGTATCGATAGCAGTTAGGCCTGGGGACAGGATCTGATGACAATAATAACATATTTTTCTGTTGCCCTAGGTTTTATCAACCAATATCCGTCTGTCTGTCTGTCTGTCTGTCTGTCTGTCTGTCTGTCTGTCTGTCTGTCTGTCTCTCTCTCTCTCTCTCTCTCTCTCTCTCTCTCTCTCTCTCTCTTCTCTCTCTCTCTCTCTCTCTCTGTTTGTCTGTCATTCTGTCTGTCTGTTTCCCTTATTTGTTTGGTTGGGAGTTTTTTGTCGTTGTTTGTTTTGTTTTTGCCCAGAGGGCTGGTTAAAAAAACCCCCCCAGCTTGATGCCATAACCCTCTTCAAGTAAAATTCAATTCAATAAATTCAGTTCAATTCTCTCTCTCTCTCTCTCTCTCTCTCTCTCTCTCTCTCCTCTCTCTCTCTCTCTCTCTCTCTCTCTCTCTCTCTCTCTCTCTCTCTCTCTCTCTCTCGGATAGCCTAGCGGTCAGAACATTGCGCTGGCAATTTAAAGACCCGGGTTCGAGTCCGGTCGAGAAGATTTTTCTCCTGGAGTTAACATCAGTGCTGACTCCACTCTCCCCAAAAGTCCTTCGGATGAAACTTTAAACCGAGGCCCCGTGTGCGAACGCACGCAGAACATCTTGCGCACACGTTAAATCCTGTTTCGCCTTTCGTAAGAGTAGGCCATCGTGTGCCGGTGGGAACAGATGACATTTACAAAACTGCATGCACACGGGGACTGGATGTAAAAAAGCACAAGAGTGCTTATTCCATTATCCTCGATATAAAAGAATAAATCAAATCAAATCAAATCAAATCAAATCAAATCAAATCAAATCAAATCAAATCAAATCTCTCTCTCCTCTCTCTCTCTCTCTCTCTCTCTCTCTCTCTCTCTCTCTCTCTCTCTCTCTCCTTTTCATCCCCTGTCATTATTCCCTCTTTTTCATCTCCCACCACCACGGATATGGATTCTTTGAATGGAGGAACAATGTAATCCGCCTTTGAAAACCTCAGAAAACTGGCAGTATACAATGCGAAGCCTGTTTCCGATAGCAGACTGGCTGACGGCGGACTGTTCTGTCTGCACACTGTGCTTTCTAACGCTTGTCAACAGGGCTCCGGCAGCAAGAGGATTGGAACCATTTCCGACCAAATACAGGGAAAAAAAGACAACTGTCAGATCGATAAGTTTGATGCAATCTAGTGGCTTTTGTAGTCCTTGGGCCTTTTGAAAATGTAATCTGTTCAGATCCCACCCATTTATTTCTGACAGGAGTTGGAGATTGAATGAAAAAAAAGAGAGAATTTTTTTTTGTTCTTTTCTTCCTGTGTTAAATAAGTTCGAAACAGTGTAAAACAGGTCCTAGCTTTGTTCTTAAATGAGCTGATTACGTCACATTTTTTTTCTTCTATTTTTTTGCTTGAGGTTGTTCGTTATTTGGTTGATTGGCTGGTTGCTGGGTTGGATTTTAATAATAATAATAATAAATGGAACTTATATAGCGCTATATCTTGCAAAAACAAATCAAAGCGCCCCAAATTTTGTTGGGGTTTAGTTGTTGTTGTGTTTTTGTTTTGTTTTGGTTTGTTTGGTTGTGCTCTCCTGTAGGGTGATGTTGCTTTTGATTATACAATCATCATCATCAACATCATCATCATCATCATCATCACCATCATCATTATTATTATCATTATTATCATTATTATTTTTATTATTATTATTATTATTATTATTATTATTATTATTATTATTATTATTATTACTATTATTATTATTATTCTCACATAAAGCTCAGATGAATGTTAATCAGCTAGGATAGAGTTCACAAAAATGTTGCTCTTGAGCAAAGCACTGTATTTTGGCGGACATGTTTTATTATATATATATATATATATATATATATATATATATATATGTATATGTATATATATATATATATATGTATATATATATATATATATATATATATATATATATATATATATATATATATATATATATATATATATAATATAAATAGAACACCTGTCTTTGCACGTTGTATTTCATTCATTAAAAAAAGGGCAGAAGTAGCTGGCAGGAAACACACGTATCACTGTCATGCCAATGGATGAACTTAAATGTCTAAACTCAGAAAAAAACAACAAACCCAGAGTAAGGTAAAAGGGTAAAGGTGTCCCATAACCTGTGTGGTTGTAGGGGAGCGAGGCGTCAGAGACCTCAGCTTCTCTAGGGGCTAGCATACTGAGGGCGGCACCCATCTCCTCTCCCTCGCTACTTAACCTTCCCTGACCCTAAAGAGGGGAGGTACCAATTTACAGCTAAACATGAGTAAATACATCAATAAATGAATACACAAATGTGACCCTCCACAACATGATGAGCTGAGTCTCATTGCACCGGAGGTCAGTTCTTAATTGTTAGCATGGTATTAATCAGCAATTAAAAAACAAACATTATCTAATGAAAAAAAGAAAAAAGAAAATCGAATAATTATGTGAAAAGTTGTTACAAATTAAACTACTCGACACCAAGAAGTGACACTATAAGACATTGGCAAATTTTGTATTGTAATAACATGGTCAGGACGAGGAGGTGGGTGTTTTTAATGGCACTTTTAAAGCAAAATGAAACAAAATTATTCCCTACTCCTTCAGTAAAAGGCAGAAGGAAGCTTACAGTTTTATCATCTGGAGCTAACATCAGTGCAGACTCTTCCACTCTCCCTAAAAGTCATTCAGAGGAGAAAATAAACTGAAGACTGTGTGCAAATGCACGCAGAACATCGTGCGCACGTTAAATCCTGTTCCGCTTTTCGAAAGAGTAGGGCATTGTGTGTTGGTCGGAACAGATGGCAAAATTTACAAAACTGCATACACACGGAGACTGGATGTAAAAAAAGGACACGAGCGCTCATCCCATTATCCTAAAAAAAGAATAATAAATCATGATAAATCAGAATATCAAAATTCGATAACCTGACCCCCCACCTGCCTTAAATGGCATTTAGCGGGGAAATGGGTGAGGTGCAACGTGACTCATTTCATGGTGGAGGGTTACGAATAAATGACCAGGCCTACACAAACAGATAGGCCTACTAAATAAGGATGTAGCTTCAGTAATAATAACAATCCCCCCCCCCCCCCCCCCCAAAAAAAAAAAAAATCTACCATACAATATCCAGTGACAGTGCATCAAAATGCAATGTCAGTTTAGTATTTAAAAACAAACAAACAAACAGTTTAGTATTTAAAAACAAACAAACAGTTTAGGATTTAAAAACAAACAAACAAACAGTTTAGTATTTAAAAACAAACAAACAAACAGTTTAGTATTTAAAAACAAACAAACAAACAGTTTAGTATTTAAAAACAAACAAACAGTTTAGGATTTAAAAACAAACAGTTTAGTATTGAAAAACAAACAAACAAACAGTTTAGTATTTAAAAACAAAGAAACAGTTTAGTATTTAAAAACAAACAAACAAACAGTTCAGTATTGAAAATCAAACAAACAAACAGTTTAGTATTTAAAAACAAACAAACAGTTTAGTATTTAAAAACAAACAAACAGTTTAGTATTTAAAAACAAACAAACAGTTTAGTATCTAAAAACAAACAAACAGTTTAGTATTTAAAAACAAACAAACAAACAGTTTAGTATTTAAAAACAAACAGTTTAGTATTTAAAAACAAACAAACAGTTTAGTATTTAAAAACAAACAAACAAACAGTTTAGTATTGAAAAACAAACAAACAAACAGTTTAGTATTTAAAAACAAACAAACAGTTTAGTATTTAAAAACAAACAAACAGTTTAGTATCTAAAAACAAACAAACAGTTTAGTATCTAAAAACAAACAGTTTAGTATTTAAAAACAAACAAACAGTTTAGTATTTAAAAACAAACAAACAGTTTAGGATTTAAAAACAAACAAACAGTTTAGTATTTAAAAACAAACAAACAGTTTAGTATTTAAAAACAAACAAACAAACAAACAGTTTAGGATTTAAAAACAAACAAACAGTTTAGTATTTAAAAACAAACAAACAGTTTAGGATTTAAAAACAAACAAACAGTTTAGTATTTAAAAAACCCAAACAGTTTAGTATTTAAAAACAAACAAACAGTTTAGTATTTAAAAACAAACAAACAGTTTAGTATCTAAAAACAAACAAACAGTTTAGTATTGAAAAACAAACAAACAAACAGTTTAGTATTTAAAAACAAACAAACAAACAGTTTAGTATTTAAAAACAAACAAACAAACAGTTCAGTATTTAAAAACAAACAAACAAACAGTTTAGTATTTAAAAACAAACAAACAAACAGTTTAGTATCTAAAAACAAACAAACAAACAGTTTAGTATTTAAAAACAAACAAACAGTTTAGTATTCAAAAACAAACAAAGAAACAGTTTAGTATTGAAAAACAAACAAACAAACAGTTTAGTATTTAAAAACAAACAAACAAACAGTTTAGTATCTAAAAACAAACAAACAAACAGTTTAGTATCTAAAAACAAACAAACAGTTTAGTATTCAAAAAACAAACAAAGAAACAGTTTAGTATTGAAAAACAAACAAACAAACAGTTTAGTATTTAAAAACAAACAAACAGTTTAGTATCTAAAAACAAACAAACAGTTTAGTATCTAAAAACAAACAAACAGTTTAGTATTTAAAAGCAAACAAACAGTTTAGTATTGAAAAACAAACAAACAGTTTAGTATTTAAAAACAAACAAACAGTTTAGTATCTAAAAACAAACAAACAGTTTAGTATTTAAAAACAAACAAACAGTTTATTATTAAAAAACAAACAAACAGTTTAGTATTTAAAAACAAACAAACAGTTTAGTATCTAAAAACAAACAAACAGTTTAGTATTTAAAAACAAACAAACAGTTTAGTATTTAAAAACAAACAAACAAACAGTTTAGTATTTAAAAACAAACAAACAAACAAACAGTTTAGTATTTAAAAAACAAACAAACAAACAGTTTAGTATTTAAAAACAAACAAACAAACAGTTTAGTATTGAAAAACAAACAAAGAAACAGTTTAGTATTGAAAAACAAACAAACAAACAGTTTAGAATATACTCAGCCTCTCCCACCTGGATGAAGTTTAAAGGGGAACAAAAGATAAAGGTTAGAGGGGCAAAAAAGAAAGTAATAGCAAAACTGAACTCTGAAAGGAAAAAAACAACAACCCTGGGATGGTGATGGTGGTAACCCTAATCCATACATAAACAAGTAAGCTAGCAGAAATAGGAGAGGACATGACCAAAGAGCAAGGACAAAATGAACGGAAACAGAACATAAAAAATCACATAGCCTGAGTAAAGAGCAAAACAACAACAATAACAACAACAAAAACAACAACAAAAACAACAACAACACTACACATACTGGGGTCATTTGTAAAAAAAAAATCATACAGCCTGAGTAAAGAACAAAACAACCAAAAAAAAAAAAAAATTGCACATACAGGGTTGCATGTATTTCACTATTTGTATAAACAAAAACAAAAAACCCCAAATTAATAAGGCCTGAAGTAAAGAGTAAATAACAACAACAACAAAAACTACAAAAAAACCTTTACACACACGGGTCACTTGCAAAAACAAACAAACAAAACCATCCTAGCAATAAACAGCTTTAAAGACAGAGGCACAGGGACAGATACAAACTAAATCAAGCAAGGACTATCTTTAGATACTTACCGCAGCCAGTTTCTTACACAGGCTTCTTGCTGCTCCAAACGTATTTGTGAACAAATGCGTTTTTCTTTTCAGAATAAACATTTGCTAAAACCAAATTTTGGCACCAGTTTCTTTACCACAGTTTTGCCGTTTTCCTCAACTTCATAATGCGTCCCACCAAGATGTCCCCAATGTCTGCATAGCAAAATAATGCAGACTGACCACAGAGCCAACGTTGTGATTTACACAGACTATGAAGGAAGGTAATGACTGTGAGGGAACAAGAGTGTGGAAGGATCAAAGCCCCTTTTCTGCTGATGTTTTCTGCTGATAACAACCAACTGTCCGGAACTTTGCAGACCTGCCAAACGGTCTCCCCATCACAAGATCACTGCCAGCATAGTTCCACGAGGTGTGATTGTCATCTTGGCACGCATGCGCAGAAACTGTCTCTGGCAGACGTGAATGGCACGTATTCTAAGCTGCAGTGCGACCTCGTCTGTATGCTAGCGGATGTGTGTAAACAGACGTGTTTGCCAGCGCTCGTGTTTGTGTGTGCATTCTTGTATGTGTGTGTGTACGTGGCGGCGACCCTGCACTTTGTTGCAGGGTTTCATATTGTACATTCTTCTTATTATTATGAGCAGGCCCACACTGGGTGTTATTGCCTACACTGTACCATCCTTTGTTCACACAAACTTGCCAGGCTGCCCTCTTGGGGCTGTGGTGTCGCCACAAGACCGGAGCCACGCATATGGAAAATGCTAGTAAAAAGATTATGCATACAGTAGAGCAATATCTCGGTGCCGTGGGCGCGCGCGCGCGCGCGCACACACACACACACACACACACACACACACACACACACACACACACACACACACACACACACACACACACACACACACAGAGATACACTCACACATTGTGCTGCTACAAATTCTGTTTTTTTCTTTCTTTTTTGCTTTTTCTTTTGTTCTGGTTTTTGTTTGTTACTGGCTGTTAGCAATATTTCCCCGAAGTCGGAATGTGGCTACCTAAATGGTGGGAGGGGAAAAAGGTCGGATATACATAAATCTCGCCATTGGTGAACCGCGGAGCTGTAGCCGAGGATCGAAAAAACGAAAGCCAGCACTACAACTGTTTATCTTGGCTTAGTGTTCACAGTTCACTGTTCGTTAGGTTTTCTTAGACGACGCACCCCTACCCCCTCTCCATTGGGATGGGGGGGGGGGGGGGGGGGGGGCTGTCAGTATGAATAGCATCCCCACCTTCTAGAAATTCCCTCTTTTCTATCCCTCTCTTTGTTTCTGCTTTGTTCCTTTTCTTCCCGTTAACATTTTTCTTGTCTATTTTCTGCACTTCTTGGTCCATTCAATTGCCACCCTTCCCCCCCACCCTCCCAGAAAGGCTTCAAATATAACAATCTCTTCCACGCCGAAGTCGGATGTGCTGGGCCTGACTTGTCAGGCGTTTAACGGCAGCGCATAACATTTTCCTTCATTTAACATTTGAAAACGCAGCTACGCTGGGCAGGGCATGTCTCTAGAATGGAGGACCATCGCCTACCGAAGATGGTTCTCTACGGTGAACTTTCCACCGGACACCGCTACAGAGGCGCACCAAAGAAGAGATTTAAAGACTCTCTGAAGAAATCTCTGTCAGCCTGCCTCATAGACCATAACCAGTGGTCAGTCCTTGCTGCTGACCGGCAGGCCTGGCGACACATTGTGCATCAGTCGGTCTCCTCCTTTGAGGACAATCGCAGAGCCGCCCTTGAGGAGAGGCGAATGAGGAGGAAGAACCGCGTCCCCTCTACATCAACCCCAGAATCGACTTTCCCCTGCAGCCGCTGCGGCCGGGTTTTTTTGTCACGCATTGGACTGAACAGCCACTAGCGAGCCTGCACCAGACGTGGACAGTGCCCTTAATCTTCGTTCGCGAAGCCAAGCCATGATGATGATGATAACATTTTCGTTCACATGACAGACAACTATAGTAGCTGTCTGAGCGTTCGATGACGAGGTAGAAGATGCAATTTTCCGCACTATGCGTTGTAGTATAGCAATGCAAATTTCCTTTTATGTGTACACCGTTATTAATAAGATAAGGACATCCCACCCACCCACCCCCTTTGAGCATTCTTCCTCCCAACTTTTTCAGGTCTAATAGCCTATCACAGATTGTCCAGAAACGTTAAATGAAATTGCACACACAAACACATACGCACGCACGCATGCACGCACGTACGTACACATGCATGCACACACGCACGCGCGCGCGCGCACACACACACACACACACACACACACACACAGAGGTGACTGTGAATCTTATGGCGGCATTGCTACTTTGTGCGCAGACATGTATGTTTACTACAACCACCTTTCCCAAAATTAATACAGAAAAATCAGGCACTTTCTAAAGACCCGAAAACGAAAGAGAGAGAGAGAGAGAGAGAGAGAGAGAGAGAGAGAGAGAGAGAGAGAGGAGAGAGAGAGAGAGAGAGAGAGAGAGAGAGAGAGGCTGTGGGGAAAAGAGTGGGAGAACTTTAGGCACAGCAGAGATTGTGGGGAGTGTAGAGGGAGATTATGGGATTATGGGCAGTGTAGAGGGAGATTATGGGATTATGGGCAGTGTAGAGGGAGATTATGGGATTATGGGCAGTGTAGAGGGAGATTATGGGATTATGGGCAGTGTAGAGGGAGATTATGGGATTATGGGCAGTGTAGAGGGAGATTATGGGATTATGGGCAGTGTAGAGGGAGATTATGGGCAGTGTAGAGGGAGATTATGGGATTATGGGCAGTGTAGAGGGAGATTATGGGATTATGGGCAGTGTAGAGGGAGATTATGGGATTATGGGCAGTGTAGAGGGAGATTATGGGCAGTGTAGAGGGAGATTATGGGATTATGGGCAGTGTAGAGGGAGATTATGGGCAGTGTAGAGGGAGATTATGGGCAGTGTAGAGGGAGATTATGGGCAGTGTAGAGGGAGATTATGGGCAGTGTAGAGGAAGATTATGGGCAGTGTAGAGGGAGATTATGGGCAGTGTAAAGGGAGATTATGGGCAGTGTAGAGGGAGATTATGGGCAGTGTAGAGGAGATTATGGGCAGTGTAGAGGGAGATTATGGGCAGTGTAGAGGGAGATTATGGGCAGTGTAGAGGGAGATTATGAGATTATGGGCAGTGTAGAGGGAGATTATGGGCAGTGTAGAGGGAGATTATGGGATTATGGGCAGTGTAGAGGGAGATTATGGGCAGTGTAGAGGGAGATTATGGGCAGTGTAGAGGGAGATTATGGGATTATGGGCAGTGTAGAGGGAGATTATGGGCAGTGTAGAGGGAGATTATGGGCAGTGTAGAGGGAGATTATGGGCAGTGTAGAGGGAGATTATGGGCAGTGTAGAGGAAGATTATGGGCAGTGTAAAGGGAGATTATGGGCAGTGTAAAGGGAGATTATGGGCAGTGTAGAGGGAGATTATGGGCAGTGTAGAGGGAGATTATGGGCAGTGTAGAGGGAGATTATGGGCAGTGTAGAGGGAGATTATGGGCAGTGTAGAGGGAGATTATGAGATTATGGGCAGTGTAGAGGGAGATTATGGGCAGTGTAGAGGGAGATTATGGGCAGTGTAGAGGGAGATTATGGGCAGTGTAGAGGGAGATTATGGGATTATGGGCAGTGTAGAGGGAGATTATGGGCAGTGTAGAGGGAGATTATGGGATTATGGGCAGTGTAGGGGGAGATTATGGGCAGTGTAGAGGGAGATTATGGGCAGTGTAGAGGGAGATTATGGGCAGTGTAGAGGGAGATTATGGGCAGTGTAGAGGGAGATTATGGGCAGTGTAGAGGGAGATTATGGGCAGTGTAGAGGGAGATTATGGGCAGTGTAGAGGGAGATTATGGGCAGTGTAGAGGGAGATTATGGGATTATGGGCAGTGTAGAGGGAGATTATGGGCAGTGTAGAGGGAGATTATGGGATTATGGGCAGTGTAGAGGGAGACATGATGAGAAAAGCAAAACAGAAACACATGCCGGATCGGTCGAGGCCCGGATCAACAACGACCGCGCTACCCACTGCAAGCCTCCAGGGTGGGAGTGACAAGTGTGCCACTGGAGCAGAACTAACCCTAAAGCTTCCAGCTAAAGGGGTAACCATTGGTACATGGAATGTTAGAACTCTGTACCAAACAGGAAGAGTACAGGAACTCACACATGAATTACAGAGGTATAAATGGGACATCCTAGGGCTTGCGGAAGTCAGATGGACTGGCTTCGGAGAAACAACCACGCAAGACGGCCACAAAATATGGTACAGTGGAGATGAGAAACTACACCAACACGGAGTAGGCTTCATTGTCAGGAAAGAGATTGTGTCAAGCATCATCAACTGCACACCAATATCCAGCAGACTCATCTCAATCAGAGTCTCTGCAAAACCCCAGAATCTCACCATCATCCAAGTGTATGCTCCAACATCTGACTACGATGATGACCAGATAGAAGAATTCTATGAAGAACTTGAAAACGTCATCTCCAAAACACCCAAAAAAGACATCCTTATTGTGGAAGGCGATTGGAATGCTAAGGTGGGACCTGATGCCTATGACACCTGGGCAGGAACCACAGGACGCTTTGGACTGGGAGAAACAAATGACAGAGGACAGCGGCTGCTGGAATTCGCAAAGAAGCACAAACTAACTCTGGCTAACACACTCCACCCTCACAAGCCATCTAGAACATCAACCTGGCACTCACCAAATGGTCTGATTCATAATCAAATTGACTACATTCTGTCACCCCAAAGATTCAAATCCAGCATAAACAAGGCAAATACAAGAACATTCCCAGGAGCTGACATTGGCAGTGACCACGACCTTGTACTTACCACCATCAGGCTGAAACTGAAAGCAAAACAACAGCCAAAAAGCCCACGCATAAGATTCGACCTGGAAAAACTCAAAGACCCAACAGTGGTTGAGATCTTCCAAGCCAACATTGGAGGAAAGTTTGCCGCACTCACAGCCATTGACAATGATGTGAACACATTAGCCAACAACATCAAAGAAGTGCTAACGACAGCAGCAGAAGAAACATTAGGCAGAAGCAGAACAAAGAAACAACCCTGGGTGACAAATGAGGTTCTTGACCTCTGCGACAAAAGAAGAGAACTTAAGAAGCAAAAGTTCACAAGTCAAGAAGCCAACAACAAGTACATGGATAGCCACAGAGAAGTGAGGAAAAAGATGAGAGAAGCCAAAGAAGCGTGGATAGAAGAACAATGCAACAACATCGAAGATGGAATGGCCAAGGGAAACAGCAATACAGCTTACAACACTCTGAAAGCACTAACGAAAACCACACAGCCTAAAGCCTCTGTTATTGAAGACAAAGAAGGAAATCTTTTAACGGAAAACAATGCCATCCTCCAGCGCTGGACAGAATACTGTGAGGGATTGTATAACTACCCACTACGCCCAGATACCAACATAGTTTCCAACAAACCCCCTGAACACCAAGATAAAGACCCACCAATACTAAGGTGTGAAGTAGACACAGCTATTAAGCAATTGAAGAAGGGGAAGTCCCCTGGAATCGATAACATCCCAGCTGAACTCATAAAAAATGGA
>CM060321.1:11044753-11057253 GCA_030674155.1 Stramonita haemastoma | reverse complement strand
GAGACAATAAACTGAGTTCCCGTGTGTTACACATCATTATTTAGTGCATGTAAAAGAATCCATGGAAACTATGGGGATTGTCCCTGGCAAAATTCTGTAGAAAAAGCCACTCTGATAGGGAATCAAATACAGTTGTAGACAGGAAAAAGAAAAAAAAAATGGTGGCACTGCACTTGTGATGTGTTTTCCTCGGGAGGGCAGCGCAAATTTCATGCAGAGAATTCTGCTGTGACATAAAGTGGTATAAAATAAAAATGAAATAAAATAAAACATGACTGACTTTAATGACATACTGGAATACATAGAGTCTAAAAAGGTGCAGACCTCAAGTTTTTCACTTTCATTTTCACTGGAATCTACACAAGACTTCTTTTCTTTTACATACTGGAACACAGACAGCCAGCCTGGCATCTAGGGCTCAGAGTTTTCTGCTGTCAGCTGGTTTCTGCTGGGGGCTCGTAGACAGGGTAGAAGACATTGAGCTTCTTTTGCAGGAGAGAGATGGTGACAGGGATGGCTTCAAAAGATTCCCCGTCAATGTTGTACCACACTGGGGGCACCTGAAACCACAAAATACACAGATACATCTCAATCCAATATGGCCACCAAGACTAAATGTTTCAAACTCCTAAACCTTTTTATCTATCACAAGTTGAAGTAACCTGTCTCTACAGAATTTTTTACAACCTGAATTGTTTAAATTCACACAGGGAGACCTTCATAAAATGTATCCAGCAACTTTTCATTCCCAAAAAACATGATTTTAGGCACTTTTGGACCCGTGTGTACCCTTCAAATCAGTACTGACTCCACTCTCCCCTCAAGTCCTTTGGATGAGACTATAAATCGAGGCCCTGCGTGTGAACATCTTGCACACACATTATATCCTGTTCCGCTTTTTGTAAGAGTAGGCCATTGTGTGCCGGTGGGAACAGATGACGACAAGATTGACAAAAACTGCATACACACGGGGACTGGATGTAAAAATAACCCATGAGTGCTTCTTGCATTATCCTCGACATAAACGAATAAATAAAATAAAATAAAATAAAATAAATTACAGGGTGGGTGTGACATAGTAGGGGGGGACGGGATAGCCAAGTGGTCAGAACATTGCGCTGGCAATTTGACAACGGTATTTTTCCCCTGGAGATAACCTCAGTGCTGACTCCACTCTCCCCACAAGTCCTTTGGATGAGACTGTAAACCGAGGCCCCGCGTGCAAATGCCACAGAATATGTTGTGCACACGTTAAATACTTATTCCATTATCCTCAATATAACAGAATAAATAAAATAAGACAAAATAAAATAAAATAGAATAAAATAAAATAGAATAAAATAAAATAACATAAAATAAAATAAAAACATAAAGCACAGGGTGGGTGTCACATACCCCTTCCTGTGGGGGTGGCACGTCCAGGTGTATGTGGACATCCTTAACCAGGTAGCGGTCGTTGCTGTCACAGCCGTACTTTGGGAAGGTTCTCCTCAGTCTGTCCCACCTGAAAATACCACCACAAAAACACATCACTGCAGTCTGTCACCATATCTGGCCTCCATTCCAAAAGCCATTATAGTTCTTTTTTTTTTTTAGAAGTCAATTCATTGTATTGTATTGTATTGTGCTGTACTGTATTTTACTCTATGGCGTGGATTTGTACTGTATGGCTTGATATGGAACAGCACCTGTTGTATCACACTGCGTTGCATTTTACTGTATGGCTTGACACTGGATAGCATGGAATTGTATTATGTAACATTATATTTTTACCCCAAAGAAATTTACCCCAAGAAAAAAAAGAGTTATTTTCATTCTCCTTCACCCTTCCTTACCCTTCATAAATGAGGTCTGTCTTTGTAGGTTCTGTTGGTCCCACTTCAAACTGAATCCCTGGCACATCCTGCACACACACATCACAGGTGGTGGTGGTGGTGGTGGTGGTGGTAGAAGTAGTAGTGTTAGCAGTAGAAGTAGCAGTAGCAGTAGAAGTAGTAGTAGTAGTAGTAGTAGTAGTAGTAGTAGTAGTAGTAGTAGTAGTAGTAGTAGTAGTAGTAGTAAGTAGTGATGGTGGTGGTGGTGGTAATTGTAGGAGTAGGAGTAGGAGTAGAAGGAGGAGTAGTAGTAGTAGTAGTAGTAGTAGTAGTAGTAGTAGTAGTAGTAGTAGTAGTAGTAGTAGTAGTAGTAGTAGTAGCAGTAGCAGCAGCAGCAATGATAATAGCCCTGATATCTAAATCAATCAAACCCTTATAGGAATACAACTAGGGCTTATCCTATTTTCAAATACAAAATGTGTCAAAACAAAATGATTCCATTACATATAAAAAAAGAGGTAGTTAATCAGTTATGACATCCAAACATCAGCAAAAAAAGCGAGATTCCTTTACAACATGGCACTTCCACAAGCATTAACCATTTGTAGACAAATTGCAAAATTTCAAAACAAATCTTTATCCTCTCTCTCTCTCCCCCCCCCCCCCCACTCTCTCTCTCCCCCTTTACCTTTTCTCTCCCTCCCTACCCCCTCTCTCGTGTGATTGACACCACTAAAATAGTAATCACACTCACTCTTTGTTGTGGTTTTTACTAAGATATACACAGAGAAATCTATCACAAGGCATACCATATAGTTCAAGCCAACACATCACACAGCTCAAATTTAAATAAGAAAAACAAAGATAACATCATTCAAAAGAGCAGAATTTCATGTCAAAATCTTATATTTCCATACTTGACAGGATTTTCACTCAAACTACACAGAAATCACAAGTATCAATAAGTCATGCATGGGTGCGTGTGCCTGTGTGTGTGTGTGCAAGAGTGTGTGTGTGTGTGTGTTGGGGGGTGGAGGGAGTGAAAAAGAAAAGGTGGTGGGAGGTATCCCACTGACCTGTGCTGAGGTCATGTTGGGAGACATCAGTGCCAGCTCTACTGTGGACAGGTCTCTGCTGATGCGGTGCATGTCCTCCCCCTCCCCCTCCTGCCCCCCCTCCTTCCTGTCCACCTTCTCCACTGGCTTCTGCTCCTCTGCCATCACAGACACAACAACACCTGACATGTCGCATCACCCTGAGGTCGTCACATCCACTGATACGCACATGCATCTGAATGCGCACAGACATGTAAGCACATGCATATCACACATGCTCTTTTTTTGTTTTTGGTTGTTTCTTGGCTACAGCTCCGAGGTTCACCAATAGGGAGATTTATGTGTATGCAACCGTCACCCCCCCCCCCCCCCCCCCCTCCCTCCATTTAGGTAGCCACATTCCAACTTCAGGGATGGCGTCTTATTACGACACCTGTGTGCATGCTGGTTGTTTCGGTTATTTTTTTTATACTGTCATCCATTCAAAGCAGCACACAATGGCCTACTCTTCCGAAAGGCAGAATGGGTTTCTAACATGTGCACAAGGTGTTCTGTGTTCATTCACACATAGGGCCTTGGTTTATAGTCTCATACAAAGGACTTCAGTTTGAATTTTTCGTCAAACTGGGAAGAACAGGTGAAGCTGGGAATCAAACCCAGAACCTCACGGTATATTTGTTAAGCAGGTGAACATTTTGCCAGTCTCCTTTTAAAACAAATGCATCTAAATGCGCACAGACAGGCATGCACATGCATAATTAAGTAAAGCGATAAAGTCTCCCCCCTCACCTTGCTTCCCCCTCCTCCTCCCCCCTCACCTTGCTTCCCCCTCCTCCTCCCCCCTCACCTTGCTTCCCCCTCCTCCTCCCCCCTCACCTTGCTTCCCCCTCCTCCTCTCCCCTCACCTTGCTTCCCCCTCCTCCTCCCCCCTCACCTTGCTTCCCCCTCCTCCCCCCTCACCTTGCTTCCCCCTCCTCCTCTCCCCTCACCTTGCTTCCCCCTCCTCCTCCCCCCTCACCTTGCTTCCCCCCCCTCCTCACCCCTCACCTTGCTTCCCCCTCCTCCCCCCTCGCAGAAAGCTCCAGAAGCTCCACGTTCTCTTTTGGGGCACCTCCTCCTCCTCCCCCTCACTCTCCGCCACCCTCATGTTCTCCTCCGTGGCCTCCACATAGGTGACCTTGGCCTTCACTGCCGGCGGCCATGTCTTCATCGCTGTGCGGACGTACGTCCAGCGAGACTTGAGGGGTCCGAAGTACCAGTACCTGTTAAGGATGAACACACAGAACCAGTTAAGGACTGACACATAGTACCAGTTAAGGACTGACACATAGTACCAGTACCTGTTAAGGATGAGCACACAGTACCAGTACCTGTTCAGGATGAGCACACAGTACCAGTACCTGTTTAGGATGAACACATAGTACCAGTACCTGTTAAGGACAAACACATAGTACCAGTACCTGTTTAGGATGAACACATAGTACCAGTACCTGTTAAGGACAAACACATAGTACCAGTACCTGTTTAGGATGAACACATAGTACCAATACCTGTTTATGACAAACACATAGTACCAGTACCTGTTTATGACAAACACATAGTACCAATACCTGTTAAGGACAAACACATAGTACCAATACCTGTTTAGGACAGACACATCTCGGAATAAAAAGAGTATGAAAAGACGAAGATAAAAGTGTCTGCCTAGGCACGGTGCTTTTGTTTTTCTTTCTTTCTTTCTTCCCCCTCTTCTTCTTCTTCTTCAACGCTTCTATCTCCTATCCCTATTGCGCAAAATCCCCAGATGCTCTTGCACACAGACACAGACAAAGACACAGACACAGACACAGACACACAGACACGCAACACACACACTCTCTCTCTCTCTCTCTCTCTCTTTTACCGACAAAAAAAATGCCCCAACCAACACTCACTTGGACTTTCTCTCTTCAGCGTCTCTGTATGCTCCGATCTCCATACCACACAGCGCAAAGGTTGTCCTGCCTTCCCCTCCCTGTCACACACACACACACACACACACACACACACACACACACACACACACACACACACACACACACACACAAACACACACATGAAGGTTAGAGCTTTGCACGATGCACCTGTGATCTGCTGACCTGGGTTCAAATCTTGTTCAAGAGGATTTTTCCTCTGGAGTTAACATCAGTACAGTAAATTGTGAAAGTGGATACAAAAAAACTTGGAGAATTTGTAGTTTTATTATTTTATGTATGTTGAATTCCTAAAATGCGGCCCATATTGCTCACTGAGCCAGAACTACATGCCCACTGAGTTACTTGATACTCACAGGATGGGCAGGATAGCCTAGCAGTTAGAACGCTGTGCTCGTGATGTGACAGTTCAGGATCATGCCACCACTGAGGTGCCTGTTTTCCGGGATCTTAACGCTGGAGTTAACATCACTTCTAACTTTGCTCTCCCAGAAATCCTTCGGATGAGACTATTAACCGAGACTCCTATATGTGAACGTATGCAGAACATCTTGTGCACACACGAAAAAAACTCAGAGGAGTAGCCATTGTGTGCTGGTAGGAACAGATGACAAAATGGTATAAAATGCAAGCACATGTGTAAGTTCAGACATTGTGTGCTGGTAGGAACAGATGACAAAATGGTATAAAATACATGTGTAGGTTTAGACATCATCCAAAAAGCCAGAATGTGGCGAACTGCATCTTCCTCACACTCTCAGACAGCCGCTATTGTTGTCTGTCATTGGAGTGAAAATGCAGTATGCTGTGCTACCTTAACTCATTTGGGACGGCCAGTTCTCTCCCTTGCTTTTCCACACAGACGGCCCATTTGTATTGGTTCGTAAAAAAATCATCAAAAATACAAAACACAAAGTAAGAAAATGAAATTTTCTGAACTTGTTGATAATATGCAGGGTTAGTACAAATCGAAAGATTGAAGCTCTCACTTGAATATTTGAGCTTTGACTGGCATAAAGAAAATACTCCAAATTTTATACTCCATGTGGCTACTCTGTGTTGGCTACTCTCTGCAACCGCGAACAAAGAGTTCCGAACATGAGGAATCACCCAAAAACAGACTGCATTCAACCTTGGATAGGCTCATGAAGCTATGTTAAGCTGCACTAGTCATAGTATCAAGTGGCTGCCGCGTGAAAAATCTGCAAACAGTAAATCCGCTATAGCGGATGGCCGTCCAAAACTGTTGCTTTACACTGATCTGCTATAGTGGACAGCCGTCCTCTGAGAGTTAACTCTTTCACTGCTATCATATTTTGCTCAGGCACATGCTGGACGAAACAGAGAGAGTGTTGAATCATGACGTACAGCGATCGTCAACTGAGCATTGCTGGGGATGGTTTCTATGACGAACACTGTTCGTCAACAGTGAAGAAAAGAGATTAATGGAGGGTAAAAAGCGGCTGCCTACACAAAATCTGACCATTGGTAAACCTCAGAGCTCTAGCCAAGGAACAGGGGGAGGGGGGGGGAGAAGAAAAACTGACACTCACATCCACTTTGAGAACATCCACTTTCTTGGTGACATTCTTCACCACAGCCATGGCAGCGTCTGCCATCATTCTGTTACATATCACACATAATGTGTCCACAGTTATGATCACGTTGATAATGATAAATAACAATAACGACAATTAGATAAATAAGAATGATCATGATGATGATAAGAACAACAGCGAAGAAAGAACAACAATAGATAAATCATGAGCTTTATTTTTAAATTAAGTCCTGAGCACCTAACAACTCCAAACACACACATCTACCCATGTACCCAAACACACACACTCACACGTACAAACACACACACACACACACACACACAGATAGCTTGATGAAAAAAACAACAAATTTATTGCTTACTCAATGTACCATCTGGAAATAAAATTTAGACTTTGAATCTGACTTTGACACAATACACACACAAAATCTTGCACACATGTTAAAATCCATTCTGCTCTTCAGAAAAGTAAGCCATTGTGTGCCGGTGGGAATGGATGATAAAATTTCCAAACTGCATATACATGGGGACTCGATGTAAAAAAGCACATGGATTGTTATTCCATTATCCTTGAAATAAAAGAATAAAACAATTAAAAAAACACAACCCAAACACACACAAAAGCACACACACACAAAAGCACACACACACAAAAGCACACACACACACACACACACACACACACACACACACACACACACACACACACACACACACACACACACACACAGAGGCAAACAACACAGGTATACAGACACAGAGGCAGGGTGCACACCTGACAGGGTCTTTATCCACACCATACAGCAGGCGAGCGAAGGTGTTGGTAGAACCCAGAGGTATGACGCCCACAGGTATACTGTGGAACTTCTGGTGACACATCAACACCTTTGTTATTATTAACATCACCATCATCATTATCCTCCTCCTCCTCCTCTTCCTCCTCCTCATTATTATTATTATCATTATTATTATCATCTTTATTATCATTGTTATTATTATTCTTATGACTATCATTATCATCATCATCATCATTATCAGTAATAGTAGTAGAAATAATATCAGCATTATTGTTATTATAGCGAAGGTGTTGGTAGAACCCAGAGGTATGACGCCTACAGGAATACTGTGGAACTTCTGAGTGACACATCAACACCTTTGTTATTATTAACATCATCATCATCATCATCATCATCATCATCATCATCATCATCATCATCATCATTATCAGTAATAGTAGTAGAAATAATATCAGCATTGTCATTATTGTCATTATTGGTGAAGGTGCTGGTAGAGCCTAGCCCCCCTGTGCGGGCCTGTCAGTGTAAATACCATTCCCACCTTCTGGAAATTCGGGGCTAGGAATTCCCTCTTTTCTGTCCCTCTCTTTGCTTCTGCCATGTTTGACGCTACTTTTCTTCCCGTCACCTCTTTATTCATTTTCTGCCTTCTTGGTCCATTCTCCTGCCTTTTTTTGCAGAAAGACTTACAAGATAACAGTTCTCTCCCATGTGAAAGATGGATGCGCTGGGCCTGACTTGTCAGGCGCTTAACTGCAGTGCAACATACTTTCACACATATGACAGCAGAAAACAGTAGTTGCTGTCTGAGTGTTCAAAAAAGAAGAAGAAGAAGAAGAAGAAGAAGAAGAAGAAGAAGAAGAAGAAGAAGAAGAAGAAGAAGAAGGAGAAGAAGAAAAAGAAGAAGAAGAAGAATACACCTCCACCATTACCAGGACTTTCGTTATTATTTGTTATTATTGTCAGTCATACACAGTGGTGAAAGAGATCTCACACCAGGAAGATGCTATATTGTAATGTGAACATGGGAATCTCATTCTATGAAAAACACACCTGTGTTAATACTGAATCCTCCATTCCACACACACTGTTCAATTTATATAGCTATGAAAAAAGTCACAAAAACTGAAAAAACAAACCGCAATGAAAACTTGACACAAAAAAAACTGGACACAAATCCCACCAATTTTAACGGATGACTGCACAAATTTACCAAAAGATCTCTAAACTTAGAAGTCTGAGCCAATAAGCATTTGAGGTAAACAAACAAACAAACAACAAACTCACCTTGCTATCTTTACGCAGAATACCTGTCACCGCCTGTAGAAAGTCAAAAAAGAAGACAATTGTCATTATTGATTCATTGATTTGAATAGGATCCACATGTCATCAACAAGATCACAATTCATTCATTCCTCTGCTTTATTCATACTGATTTTTATATATATATATATATATATATATATATATATATATATATATATATATATATATATATATATATATATATACACATACTCATACTTTTATACAGGAATAGTTGCCGTCTGAACATTTGACCAAGAAAAAAGAAGAATTTATACCAAGAACTATTTGATAAAAATCAATGTTTATCGAAAATATGGGGAATGTTTTCAATCAAATTTAATTTGTTAACTTGGATGAATATTTGACTGGCTGAGGTACTGCAGATTTGTGGGTGCTTTTTACATTGTGATGGGTACAAGCTGATGTTTGGACGCTGTGTTGTGGTGTTTCTTCCCTGATATCATGTTTACATGTTTACTGTTTTTATATATGGCTTGTAACTTGCATGAATTTCTGTCTCTGAGATAATAAAAAGATTACACACACACACACACCCACACACACACACCCACACACACAGACACACAGAGACACACAGACATGCACAGACACAGACACGCACAGACACACACACACAAAACACACGTACACACACATACACACACACAACACACACACACACACACACACACACACACACACACAACACACACACACACACACACACACACACACACACACACACACACACACACACACACACACACACACACACACACAGACACACACACACACAACACACATACACACACACACACACACACACACACACACACACACACACCACACAACACACACACACACACCCACACCCCTCAGAACACTAACCTCCAGCAGTGTGCCATCTCCTCCAGCTACCAGAATGGCGTCTGTCTCCTCATTCTCCAGCACACTGATAAATTTCTTCACCTGGCCCTCGTACTCCGTCTGCACACAGAACACACAGGTGTTCAGACACACACACACAGCACACCTGGGGATGGGATAGCCTAGTGGTCAGAACATTTCACTCTCAATTTGACGACCCGAGTTCGACTCCCATTTGAGGGGATTTTTTCCCCCTGGAGTTAACATCAGTGCTGACTCCACTCTGCCCAAAAATCCTTCGGATGAGACTATAAACCAAGGCCCGTGTGCGAACGCACGCAGAACATCTTGCGCACACGTTAAATCCTGTTCCGCTTTTCTTAGGAGTAGGCCATTGTGTGCCAGTGGGAACAGATGTCGATATTTACAAAACTGCATACACACGGGGACTGGATGAAAAAAAGCACATGATTGCTTATTCTGTTATCCTCGATATAAAAGAATAAATAAATACATTAAATAAATAAATAAATAAATATCCGTCTCCATCACCACTGATGGTGGTAGGGGCTCCACACAGTGCCACCAGAGTTTCCCGGCATCTTTCTCTATTTCTGTTGAGATCTACAATCTCCCAGAGACCTCCAAGACCAAATTTAGGATAAGACACATGGGATGTGGGTGTTTACCCCTGACAGCTACAAGTAACAGAAATGTCACAAACAAAACATTTCAGTTAAAAAACAACAACAGAGAATGATGATACTTGTAGCGCTTATCTTTTCTATGCTATACTCACACACACACACTCTTGCAAAATAGTACACATAGTACAATATTCATTCCCTTGATAAACAAACACAATGATTTTAGTGAATGAAGAGATGACCCCCCACACACACAAGCTTACACACACACACATGTACACACACACACACACGAACACACACACACACATGCGTACACACACACACACACACATGCGTACACACACACACACACACACACACACACACAACACACACACACACCCAAAACAAAAAGCCTAAAAAGAGGTCTCACCTTCACAACATTGACCTCAATACCGGCCAGATACAATATGGGCGCTGCATTCTTCTCAAACAGCTTGCGAGATTTCCTGCACACCCACTGCACTTCATCACATCACGACACTCGTCATCACAGCCACCAATACATCACAACATATCTGGATTTTATTTTTGTTCCTTGGCTAGAGCTCTGAGGTTCACCAATGCCGCAATAAGAGATTTTTGCATATGTGACTATCTGCCTCCCACCATTTAGGTAGCAGCATTCCCATTTCGGGTATGGTTTCTAAACATGACACCTGTGTGCATGCGGGTTTGTCTCTTTCATTTTGTTTTTAATTTTGTCATCTGTTCCTACTGGCACACATTGACACAATCGCATACCCTTTCGAAAGGCGGAAAGGGCTTATAGCTTGTGTGAACAATGTTTTGCGTGCTTTCACACATGAGGCCTTGGATATATGGTCTCATCCAAAGAACACTGACATTTAGTTTGATATTTTTTGTCAAACTGGGAAGAAAGGGCAAGGGTGGTAATCAAACCCAGGACCTCACAGTTTACTTGACAGGCAGGCAAATGTCTTAAACTGTCCTGCCATCTTCCTTCTCACACCTGGAATTAAAACATTAACAATGAAAATTTTAATATAAAAACACTAACGATGAAAACTTTTAAATACAAACATTAACAACAAAAATGTTTAAACAGTTCTTAAAAAGATAAAATATTGTGATGTCATATAATCTCTAAACATACTTTGGAAGAACTGTTAGTAAACCCTAAACTAATTACTGAACCCTTTTTTTTTTTTTTATAATCCGCAGTTTATGTGTCATGTCCCTAACCTTACTGTACTCATTGTTAGTACAATTGCTATAATATCATATATGTTCACTTGCCAAAATTTGCAACAAAAAAAGACTTAAGTCATGAAGAAACTTTCTCATTTTTAGTCACATTATACATTATACAATAAAAACCCTACGACAAATCATGAATTACAAAATAGATAAGAAAAGTTTCACAACAACCATTAACACAAGCTTTAATCAAGGTGCTATGGTAGCTTATTTATTATCAAACCTTATCCAAATCTGCAGTTAGAAAAGGTAGAGAATATGTGGAATGTTAAGAAAAGAGAGGAGTTACCTACCCTGCATGAGCAGCAGGATTGAGAAAGACAGTGACTCGGCGTGGTCTCTGGCTCAAAGCGATCTTTTCTTCTCCATATTTCTGAACAGAAAAAAATATCAACACTACACACACACACATGATTCACTGAATTTTCCCTTTGTCCATATCAAGCAAGCAATTGCTTGAACAAACACACACACAGTGACACACACACACAGTGACACACACACAGTGACACACACACACACACAGTGAACACACACACACTGACACACACACACACAGTGACACACACACACACAGTGACACACACACGCACACACACACACACACATGGTTGCACCCACACACACTTAAAATACAAGTGTACAAAAATAATGATGTATTCAATACATTTGCATACAAATCTTGATCTCTACATACTAATGATTCAAATACTGATGAATACTTAACAAAACATACACAAGCTTCATCTATTTATCATTTGTTTTCCTTTTGCTTTCTGTTTTTGTTTGTTGGCTTAGTAACTATCTCCAATTATTTTCTCATAACTATTCATCACTGTCACAAAAAAAATCAGCATGGAATCAGAATAAAAGGACATTCATGTAACAAAATGTAATGTTTTTTATGTCATGTTGTGGGAGTGAGGATTCATAATGTCTAAAGTTATCAAAGTTCACTGTATACATGTATAGGTATTCATGTAATACACTTTTTCATGCTTTTTGCGACATTTATAAACCTGTGGCAATATTAAATACAAAAGATAGCACCGTTTCACTCAAATCAAAATAATCAGATTTACAATGCTTGTGCCCTTCTTTGTTGTCACCTGCACAACTCATCATTACTACTGTGTCAGACATTACTGAATAAGTTCTTCAGGTTCAACACATGACTATAGTAAGACAGAAATAGATGATCTATGCATCCCGAATGAA
>CM060321.1:11032824-11044653 GCA_030674155.1 Stramonita haemastoma | reverse complement strand
TTAATAGAAAAAAGAAAAGAAAAAACCCAAAAAAAAAACGGGTCTAAAACCATCAGAAATTTAAACTTAAAACTTACAAAAGATAAATAGAAACAAGTAAACTTGAGTAAGAAAATGCTAAAATTATAGTGTGTGTATGTACTGTGTGTGGGTGTGTGTGACTGTTTGTGTGGGGGGATCTTGTGTGTTGTGTGTTTTTTGTGGTGTGGTGTTTTTGTGGTTGTTTTGTGTGGTTGTTGGATACTTGGGGGGCTGGCCTAAGAAGCATCTGGTAGGGGGAGGTCGGGAAGTTAGCTTTTTTGGAGCGTTGTGCAATGCGCTCTTATTGGTGACCCGGGTTCAAACCCCCGTTCAAGGGAAATTTTTTCCCTTTTCCCTCGGGTTTTGATAAAAAGCCGATTTTTATCCCCCAAAAGCCCCTCCGGATGATCCCAAAACCAAGATCCCACAGGCCCCTGTTGTGGTGGGAAGGATGACAACTTTTTAAAAAACTGCCCCACCGGGACTTGATTAAAAACAAAAGAAAAAAACAACAAATGAATGCTTTTCTATCATCATCCAAATAAAAAGAATATATAAAAAAAATATGGAAGCTAGCTTTCGTTATATAAACGGAGCTCCACAAAATTGATAAAGGAAAAACGCCAAACAGGCACAGCTTGCTCAAAAAGGTCAAAAGGAAGCAAAAAAAACCCAAAAAAAAACGACAATACATCTTTAGGTAAATTTTCAGCAGAAAAATACTGCAGTCACTTGATGGGAAGAGAGAGAGAGAGGAGGGGGGGGGGGGGGGGGGGGGGGGGGGGGAGGGGGGGGGAGAGGAGGGAGAGGGGGGGAGAGGGGGAGGGGGGAGGGGGGGGGGGTGGGGGGGGGGGGGGGGGGGGGGGGGTGAAAAAAAAGGTCTGCCGAAGTACAGTTGGCCCAGCCTGACCGGCTGTTGCTATACATGTTATACATGTGTACAGTGCTCACCACCCACACTGTTCATAGTCCAGATGGCTGGTGCACTGATGATGATGATAGATTGATGATGATAGATAATTATGATGATGATTATGATGATGATGGTAGATAATTATGTGCACAGTGGTGCAGTTCCCTTTCTGTCTGCATGATTTTGTTTGATCATCAGTTTCACCAACTTTCCAATCAGCTATATTGCACTTTTTGTGTGTGTTGATAGCTATATGTATTTCTATATGCATATGTATGTGTGTGTGTGTGTGTGTGTGTGTGTGTGTGTTTGTATGTATACACACATAGACACACACTGTGTGTGTGTGTGTGTGTGTGTGTGTGTGTGTGTGTGTGTGTGATTCATCTTTTTGTGAAATGCTGCACAGGTGCCATGTTGTCTGGGCTTTTTTTGTTGTTGTCGCACGACTGTTACAACCGTTTCGGCGCGCACGCGTGTGCGTGTGTGTTTGTGTGTGTGTTTGCGAGTGTGCATATGTAATTGAATGTATGCGTAGATATGCGAGTCCGTATTTGTGCGCACTGTGTAGATACAGATGGAAATTACTTACACTTTAAATACTCTTTACCTTATAGGTATATGTTTTAAAATAGTTTGCACGATATCGCTATTTCATGGGATAAATGTTTACAGATTAAATTGTAACCCACATGAATTTCTCATCTTTTTAATAGAAGTTTTTTGTTCAAAGTTGATATATCATCATAGTCCAGGCCACAAGTGTGACGGGTACAGTTCTTTACATACAAGATGATGAACCCTGAAATATTAGGCAGTTAATAATGTGTCATTATTATGGTGAGTCGGTGGTCTACAGGTAACGCATCTGCCTAGAAAGCAAAAAACCCGGGTCCGAAGTGTGTGGTGGTTTAATCCCCGTTTGTGCCCGAAACTATTCCCTTATCCACTAGACCATGCATTGTGGTCTGGGTGCTAGTCTTCTGGATTAGAGGATAAACACGGGTCCCATATGTAACACGCATTTAGCGCTCGTAAAAGAACTCTTGGTCACAAGAGTTGTCCCTGGCAAAATTCTACAGGAAAAAACCACCCTGGTAGGGAAACCAGTACACATGCAGACGGGGAAAGTTTTAAAAAATCATAGTTGGTGGCGCTGCTTTTTGTGGCGACGCCTTCTTCCCAGAGAGAGCATCCCGAATTTCAGGCATAAAAATCTGCAGTGGCTTAAAATTGGTATACAATACAATACAGTACAATATAATACAATAGCTGTATTAATATCAATATTGCGTTACAAAAAAGCAACACCTGTAGTGTGCGAGGTGTTGTACCGAAGTGAGTTCACACTGACCAGAAAGCTTGAACAAATCATGGCTGGACACAGTATCGTATCACTGATATTGTCACTGTGTTGTTATGACGGTTACAGCGGTGGTGTACGAGGTTTTGTACCGCAGTGAATTCAGATTAGCTTCAAGAAAAAAATCCTTGATGGACACCATATCATATCACTGACATCAACACTGTGTTGTTATGACGGTTACTTTATCACTGTGTTGTTGTGACGGTTACATTATCGCTGTGTTGTTGTTATGACGGTTACAGCGGTGGTGTACGAAGTTCTGTACCGCGGCGTGTTCGGGTTGTCGGGGGAGCTTCAGGAAGCCGTCAGCTTCATCCGCCAGCAGAAGAAATCCTCCCTGGACACCAACGGCAAGATGTACGTATAGTGGACCGTCTGCTGGCACTGGGATAGGCTGGGCTCTTCTGTTGTGTCTTTGCTTCTTGCTGGTTGGGGGGGGGGATCTTTTTCTTTTTTGTTTGTGTTTATGTCTGCTTGTCTGTGTGTGTGTGTGTGTGTTGTGTTGTGTGCGCGCGCGCGCGCGTGCGTGCGTGCGTGCGTGCGTGCGTGCGTGTGTGCGTGCGTGCGTGCGTGCGTGCTTGCATACAGACAGACATAATTTTGTGCAAAATCGATCCAATAACTTTCAAGAAATAGGCCCAGTCAAATTGCCATGATAATCCTCTTGAGAGAATTATCAATTTGGGGCAGAATGTCTGTCCAGTAAGAAAACCAGCCCCTGTGTGTGTGTGCGCGCGCATGCATGTGTGTGCCTGTTGTGTGTGTGTGTGTGTGTGCGCGTGGGGGGATGCGCGCATACTCGCACATGCGTGCACGGCTTGTGTGTGTGTGTATGTGTGCGTACGTGCTTGCGTGTGTGTACGTGCTTGCGTGTGTGTGTGTGTACGTGCTTGCGGTGTGTCTGTGTGTGCGTGTGCGTGCGTGCGTGCGTGCGTGCGTGCGTGCGTGTAATAAGCATTAATTTGCGTTTTTTACATCCGGTCCCCGTGTATATGCAGTTTTGTCAATTATGTCATCTGTTCCCACCAGCACACAATGGCCTACTCTTTCGAAAAGTAGAACATGATTTAACGGGTGCGCAAGATGTTCTGCATGTGTTCTTATATGGGGCCTCGGTTTATAGTCTCATCCGAAGGTCTTTTAGGGAGAGTGGAGTCAGCACTGATGTTAACTCCAGGGGAAAAGTCCCCTGAAGGGGAATCGAACCTGGGTTGTCAGATTACGAGCGCAATGTTCTAACCACTAGGCTATCCGGTACCCCGGTGTGTGTGTGTGGTGTGTGTGTGTGTGTGTGTGTGTGTGTGTGTGTGTGGTGTTGGTGGTGTGTTGTGTGGTGTTGGTGTGTTTGTGTGTGTGTTGTTTGTGTGTGTGTGTTGTTTGTGTGTGCGTGTGTGGTGTTTGAGTGTGTGTGTGTGTGTGTGTGTGTGTGTGTGTGTGTGTGTGGTGTGTGTGGTGTTGGTGTTGGTGTGTGGTGGTGTGTGTGTTTGTGTGTGTGTTGTTTGTGTGTGTGTGTTGTTTGTGTGTGCGTGTGTGGTGTTTGAGTGTGTGTGTGTGTGTGTGTGTGTGTGTGTGTGTGTGTGTGTGTGTGTGTGTGTGTGTGTGTGTTGTGTTGGTTTTAAGCCGTGGGCAGGTAGTGAACGATGGTATCAGAGAAGTCCAAAACGACTGTAACGATAACATGATATGGGGGGGGGCTCAGCTCGAGTAGACAGACACAGCAGTAGTCAACCTCCCCCCCCCCTCCCTGTGCCCTGCAGGGGGATCTGAGCCTAAGCCTCCATCTTCCATTGAACTCTTTGCCCAACCACAAATACACCAGCACCCCCTCCCCCTCCTCCCCCAACCACCTCTGTGGTGGCTATGGGAGGCCTTTAAGATGTTTGGCGTCTTGCTCCACGGGTTGCTAGGCGCATGTAACAGCTGAGCTGCTGGTCTACAAACCGCTCACTGGATGCCGCAGCTAGTGTAGCTGTGAACTTAGCCCACCTCAAAATATCTGGACATGGCAGAGTGGTGCGGACTAGGCTACAGGGCCCACACTCTGCTTCAGTGGCTGCTTCTTTGATGTAGTGTTGCCGTACCCTGTGTGCAAGTCCAGTGTTAAAGCTGAATTCCTTCATTTAGGCATTGTGACACTAAAATTCATTATCGAACGGAGCGAGGTTGTGTGTGTGTGTGTGTGTGAGTGTGTGTGTGCGAACGGTTATTGGAGCCGGAGAGCTATGGCATGCGTTGCGGTCAATTGATTTTCGCCTCTAAAAAAGGTAAATGCGTGCAAGCTGGAGCTTATTACAGATTCTCTTTGTAGTAGATATTAAGTATCTGTGTGTGTGGATTATTTTGTTAACTGAGCTGTGTAATCGATTGTAATTTGTTGTACTTGATTGGTTAGGACTCAAAACTTGTATTACACAGGAGTTGGAAGCATCAGCTTTGGTTTGCAAAATCTGCTTCAAATCCCTGATTAATTTCTTCCTGTTTCTAGACAACCCCCATAGATCCCTCCTAGGGAGAGTGCACAGGGAGATGGATGACTTGTGCATGTCTTGCCAACACAGTCTCTCATAGAGACATTGGATAGACGCATTAGGCAATATCTCAGCCTCCACAGTCACGTTTCCTTTAATAATTAATAATAATAATATATGGGATTTATATAGCGATGAATCTTGTAGAGTACACAAATCAAAGCGCTTAATTGACAGCACCAGAGCTGCTGTATGCCAGGTGTCACGTGACCCTCTTCAGAACTGTTGGCTCAGCCGACACTCTGTTCTTCTCCTAATCTTGCGATGATGTCTGGCAGTGTATGTTGAACAGCAGAGTGCATGCAGCATGGCGGGGCATGGCATAGCATAGGTGTGAATAGCTGCATCTCACTCCTGCTTACTCACCACAGGGATGGAGGTCGTACATGGTCTGTGATGGACAGGGAGGGGGGGGGGGCTATTAGAGATCTCGAAGACAATATTGTGTCCTGGCTTTGTCCACAGAGGTTGGCGGGGCTATAAACCTCATGGCTGATCAGCTTCATAGATGGAATGATAAGAATGGTGCCTATAGTTCCTGCCAAGCCTCGGAGATGATTTTCCGGAGACACGTTGCAGATGTGATTGACACTTAAGGGTGTGGTGAATTAAGGCACCACACAGCTCAGCAGACAGCCCTGCAGGGTCAGCTTCTGGGGTAGTTACCTGAAGGTAACCCAGCACAGGACTGTCTGATGAGCCTGTGTTTGGGATTTGAACAGTCACTGTCACAAAACGCCACTCATTTCGGGTCAAATCCGACAAAGACGTAGAACCTGTGGTGGTACTGTAGGAGTAAGGATGCCTCGTGAGAGGGGCAGTTGTGGGTGGGAGTTAATATGCAAAAGACCTCGGCCTGTGTTTGGCCAGCATAATGATGGCAGTGCCCCTCTCCTCTCCCTCCATCTCTCTCCTCCCGGTTTCTTAAGGTCAGGTACTCATGAAGAGTTGGAAGAACTGAGGCAATGAGCTAGCTTAGAAGAGCCACCTGATACCACTCCCCCACCTCCCCCAATGTTCTGGCTGAACTATCGCTGTGGCGGGCAGTTTACTGCTACATTGTTTACTGCGCTTTGATTATTTCTCCTGTCTGTCTTGTCACTAAAGCACTATGGGTTTGTTGTACTTTATCGTACACTCTTGAATTATTTTGTATTGTGTGTATTGTTTGGCATCATCACATTTTGAAATGAGAATACAAATATATGCATAGCATCGCAGCGCATTGTATCGCATTGTCAGGTTTGCCATAGCTCGAGGGTGTTTCTCTCATCTGTTGCAGTTGACACGCTTTCTTATAGTGCTGGTATCCATGTGCTTAGTAGTAGTAGTAGGCACCCATCAGTCTCGGAAGACTATGGAGTTGCGCTCTAGTCTTTAGAGCGCAAAGCCTGGGTAAGTACCCATGCAGCAGACCCCCTCCCTCTCCTCGCCACTGGAATGATCCATTGGAAAGGCAATGACCGATACGAATGGTTCCAGTACCGTCGCAGGAGCCGCCAGAACGGTGACATATACAGCCCCGAGCCGCCCTGGGACTCCAACTCCCCGATTTTTTCTCAGGGATGGTGTATAAACACGACACCTGTGTGCATGCTGGGTTTTTTTTATATAATTTTGTTATCCGCTCCTACCGGCACACGATGGCTTGCTCTTCCGAAAGGCGGAACGGGGTTTAACGTGTGCAAGCTGTTATGCGTGCGTTCTCACACGGGGCCTCGGTTTATAGTCTCATCCGAATGACTTTGACATTCAGTTCGATTTTTTTTCCCGTCAAACTGGGAAGAAAGGGCGAGGCTGGGAATCGAACCCAGAATTTCACGGTTTACTTGTTGGCAGGCGAACGTCTAAACCATCCTACCACCATCCTTCCTCCATGTGCTTAAAGACACAAAAATGCCCAAGTGTGTTTTATTTTTTTATTTTTTAAATAGTGTTTTATTGTAATAGGCTCCTCTGTCTCGGGAGACGGTGGCTACGTTCTTTGGTCACCTCAATCTGACTGGAGCAACGTGTGGAGTGTCTCAGCAGGCCAGGCCGTGCATGGCAGTCTCTGCCACAGTTGCTGCTGGCAAAACTAGACACCGGGATGATAAACTGGTTTTGCTGTTTCTGCTTCCTGCTGCCTTTCCTGGCTTATAGTTCTAGGAGACTTTTTAACCCCCCCCCCCCCCCCCCCCCCCCCCCTATGTATATTCCCTTATGTTGCGATTTTCTATCATTTTATTATTTTCTATAATTTTTTAAGTATTGTTATTATTACCGTGTCCCCGAAGTCGGAATGTGGCAAGAACGGTCGCATGTGTAAAATCTCACCATTGGTGAACCTGGAAGCTTTAGCCGAAGAAAGAAAAAAAATATCGTTGTTATCATCATTACAACACATGGGAAAGTACGCTTTTCGTTTTCCCCTTATTCATCCCTATGCCCACATCACCTTTAGTTCTATCAGACAAGGTTGTACAACAGAATGTAACTCTGATCATTTTGTTACCAGTGAAACACCGGTTCACTAGTCAGCCATCTCTGCCAAAGAAAAAAAAGAAGGTTCTAGGCCTATGGGGGTTGGATGAAGAAGAAGGGGAGGGGGAGAAAGGGGAGGGAGGCAAGGTGCTTGGTTGTGGCAAAGGCCGAGGTCGTTTGTCAATGTTGATAACGCTGAGATTGAACTGAAGGTCTTTTGTCTTGTCTGACTGGTATAGCTTGTGATAGTCTTCAGTATGAATGTGGCCGAGCTGTGAAAAGTCACAGTGAGCAATCCCACCCATACTCTCCCTACTACCGTGTACTTTAAAAAAAATAAAGCAAATAATAGGTCAAGGGAACGTTGCAAAAACTCTCTCTCTCTCTCTCTCTCTCTCTCTCTCTCTCTCTCTCTCTCTCTTCTCTCTCTCTCTCTCTCTCTCTCTCTCTCTCTGTCTGTCTGTCTGTCTGTCTTTCTGACTCTGTCTGTCTGTCTGTCTCTGTCTTTCTGACTCTGTCTGTCTCTGTCTCTCTGTCTCTGTCTCTCTGTCTCTCTCTCTCTCTCTCTCACCACACACACACACACACACACACACACACACACACACACACACACACACACACACACACACACACAGTGGTCAGAACATTGCGCTGGCAATTTGACGACCCGGGTTCGAGTCCGGTCGAGGAAATTTTTCTCATGGAGTTAACATCAGTGCTGACTCCACTCTTCCCAAAAGTCCTTCGGATGAGACTTTAAACCGAGGCCCCGTGTGCGAACGCACGCAGAACATCTTGCACACACGTTAAATCCTGTTCCGCTTTTCGTAAGAGTAGGCCATCGTGTGCCGGTGGGAACAGATAAGATTTACAAAATGCATACACACGGGGACCGGATGAAAAAAAGCACATGATTGCTTATTCTGTTATCCTCGATATAAAACAATAAATAGATAAATAAAAATCACACACCACACACACACACACACACACACACACACACACACACACACACACACACACACACACACACAAAAAAAAAAGAGCGAGGATGATAAAAAGGAATTGTAAATTAGCAAATTTGGAGACGAAGAAGAACGGTATAAATAATTTTTATAATTCATAGTTGGGCAAAATTGTCCTCTCACTTTGGACTAATGCAGCGTGCGAACATGAACATGAACATGAACGTGCGCGTGCGCGCTCGCACACACACACACACACACACACACAAAACACACACACACACACACACACACACCACACACATGTGTACGTATGCATATGCACCCTAATGTTTGATGTGCAGTGTGTGTGTGTGTGTGTGTGTGTGTGTGTGTGTAAAGGATTAAGGGTGACTTAGAGATGAGCAGCTGTGGATAGCAAGAAGATGAGCGCGGGGAGGGGGGGGGGCATGATGACTAAGTTGATCATCATCAGAAATCGATGACCACCTTTGTTTTTTCGCCTTTTATTAATCTGACGGCCGGCTCTTAATGAGCATCCCTGACCTCTGTTCTGCTCTGCACAGTGTGTGTGTGTCTGTGTCTGTGTGTGTTGTGTGTGTGTGTGTGTGTGTGTGTGTGGCCTCTGCTATGTTTATTTTATTTATTTTTTATTCTTTTATATCGATAATCGAATAAGCACTCTTGTGTTATTTTTACATCCAGTGTGTGTGTGCGTGCGCGTGTGTGAGTGTGTGTGTGTGTGTGAGAGAGAGACCTCTAATCATTGTGTGTATGTCAGTGTGTTTGTGCACGCGTGCGTGCATGCGTTTGTATGTGTGTGTGTGCATGCGCACACAAGAAGATAATCAGCTGCTATCTGGTGGTTTGTCGAAGTTCGTATATAGATGCAGCGTTTGTGAGTGGACACGTATCAGTGAGGACTCCAAAGTGCATGCACTAAGTGTGTGGTGTGTCGTTTGAGTGCGCGCGCGTGGGCGTGTGTGTGCACGCGCGTGTTTAATTAGTTTGTTCATTGCTTACAGCTGCTGTGGTTATATCTGTGTGTGTGCATATGTGTGTGTGCGCGTGCGCACGGATGCGCTTGTTTGTGTGTACGCGTGTGTAGATGTGTGTGTGTGAATGTGCGTGTATGTGTGTGTGTGTTGTGCGCGCGCGCGTGTGCAGGTAATTCTACGTGTGTGTGTGTGTGTGTGTGTGTGTGTGTGCGTACGTGCGTGCGTGCGTGCGTGCGTGTGTAGTGATACGGTCTGTAAAGAGGGTGTGTGTTACAGATTCTCCTTCCCGGAATCCCTGCAGCACCTGTGTGGCAAAGACCCGCATCCTCAGGTCAGTTCAGCCTGACAGGCTTGTACAAAATATTCTTCCACCCTCTCTCTCTCTCTCTCTCTCTGTCTCTGTCTCTCTCTCTCTCTCTCTGTGTCTCTGTCTGTCTCTCTGTCTGTCTGTCTGTCTCTCTCTCTCTGTCTGTCTCTTTGTCTTTGTCTCTCTCTCTGTGTGTCTCTCTCTGTGTCTCTCTCTCTGTGTCTCTCTCTGTGTCTCTCTCTCTCTCTCTCTCTCTCTCTCTGTGTCTCTCTCTCTTCTCTCTCTCTCTCTGTGTCTCTCTCTGTGTCTCTCTCTCTGTGTCTCTCTCTCTGTCTGTCTGTCTCTGTCTCTCTGTCTGTCTCTCTGTCTGTCTGTCTCTCTCTCTCTCTCTCTCTCTCTCTCTCTCTCTCTCTCTCTCTCTCTCTCTCTCTCTTATATATATATATATATATATATATTATATATATATAGATAGATTAGATAGATAGATAGATAGATAGATAGATATATACATGTGTGCCCTGAACTCGTGATAATACCTTTTTATTCTTCCTCCCCACCCACACTCTTGTTCAAAAGACAAGAAAACACACACACACACACACACACACAGTCATGAATTTATCTAATTGTTGAGATAAAGTATTTGTTTTTTGTTCGTTTTATCTTTATTCTAGTGATACGCAGGCTGTGATTATCACTAAAGCTGGTAGTCGCTCTTTGTGTAGAATTTCTTATTGACAGATTTTTGTGGAGATAAACGGAGAGGCCGTTCCAGAAATTGAAAATTTTGACTGGTGGCAAACAATGCACAACTACTGATACGATCAGTTTTGCTACTATGCTGGGGGGGGGGGGGGGGGGGGGGAAGGCTGATAGGTTTTGTTTTGGCTTTACTGCTGTGTAGTTTCTGGCTTTACTGCTGTGTAGTGTGTAGTTCTGATTTTACTGGCTGTGTGTAGTTTCTGTGTGTAATTTATATATATATTTAAGAATATATATTATATATATATATATATATATATATATATATATATATATATATATATATATATATATTAGTCCCAAATAAGGGCAGGATTGGATGTCCTTACATTGCCTTGCAGTTCTATGCCATATTTAGCATTGCCTTGCATGCCATGCTTTGCAATGCCATGTTATGCCATACCTTGTCATGCCCTGACATGGTGAATCACAGTGTGACTTGTTATGTGTCCGTTAGGGAGGGAGTGTGGAGCGGGCCACCCCCCCTCTGCCGTACCGCATCGCCAAAGCCTTGGACCCAGTGCTGTACCGTAATGTAGAGCTGGACATTGTGCAGGAGGAGAAGCGAGGTAGGTCCAGCACACAGCTTGGCTTCTACACCATTTTTTTTCATATACTCGTTCACTGTTCAGCCATGTGTTATTGCTACGGTTGTGTTTTGGTCCTATCAAATGCATGCGTGTTTTAGAAAAATGTTTACACGATTCAGATTCTAAAGGGTTGTTTTCTGAGCTAGCTGCAGGCATACATATTTTAAAGGATTGTCGTAATTTGACCTTTTTGTGCAGAAACTGAGGTACGGTTTATATTGAAATGCCCTAAATATAAAGAACTGAGGACTGAAATCCTAGAGAGAACCATCATTATCCAGATTTATCCTCTTGATAGCAAATCAAAATGAATCGATCATCAGAACCTAGCTGAGTTTTTCATAAAGCGCTAGAACTTGGGCAAACTAACTTTGCGGTGTGGTGTGACCATTCAGTGATTTTCTTCTATTGATGCATTAATATTTCTATTGTAAGGGGCCTGAGGCCTTCCTGCAGTGAAGCCATTCTGAGTTTCGATGTACTTAATTAGAACATTCAGATCGTGGTAACAGATATTGTTTTCCCACATTCCTCCGCTAGAGCTCCGAGGTTCACAAATGGTGATATTTTTGCATAAGCCACCCTTCACCCCCCCCCCCCTCTCCCCACTACCACCATTAAGGTAGCACCATTCCGAGTTCAGGGGTGGTTTCTTGAACACAACCTCTGTTTGTATGTGTTTTTGCTTAATTTGTTATTCGTTCTAACAAGCATGAAATGATCTACTGTTCCACAAGGTGGAACGGGTTTTTAACATGTGCACAAGATGTTCTATGTGCATTCGCACTCAGGGCTTCTGTTCATAGTCTCATCCGAAAGACTTTGACATTCTGATTCAGTTCGATTTTCCCCATCAATCTGGGAAGAAAGCGTAACGCTAGGAATCGAACCCAGAACCTTGAGGTTTACT
>CM060321.1:10997824-11027824 GCA_030674155.1 Stramonita haemastoma | reverse complement strand
AAACAACTAAAAGCCCCTGGCAGCCCCTCCAACAGGGAAATGATCTTTTCACTTGTTCATACATGCCATCGATCAGCCCTGAACATGGGCATACTGCGGACATTGCTCCGTCCCTGACAGATGTAGCTTCCTATAGGAAGGAGGTAGCTTGCCAGGCGGTCAGACAGACAGCTGGCACGATCAAACGCCAGCTTCAGTGACAGGCAATGTTAACTCGGTGTGTCTGGTGTGTGTGTGTCTGTGTGTGTGTCTGTGTTTTGTGTGTCTGTGTGTGTGTGTGTGTGTGTGTGTGTGGTGTTAAGATCGATGGTGGCTCTCGCTGGGATTTTATTGCTGTACATCTTCAAGGATGAGGCTGAACCTATGTGTGCATGGTGCAAATACTCTCTTTTAGTCTCTATGTCTGTCTGTTTTGTTATGTTGTGCCTTGATTGGGATGAGAGGCACTGATATGAAGAAAGCTGTGCGTGTGTGTGTGTTGGGGGAGGGGGGCGTGTAGGTATGTACATTCTTTCCTCTTCGTTTGTTCTTTGTGTGTTGATGTATATATGTATTTCTGATTCCTTTCCCGTCTTTCTGGCGCTTTCACAACGATAATGATAATAACAATATGTTAGTAATAGACAATAGTTATGGAATTTGTATAGTGCAGAAGTCGTGTAAAGCAAACAAAGCGCTTGCATTCGGAACATTCACATGCACTGCAACTGTTTCCCAAAGAAGATTAACATATTTTAAATTCATCCATTCATAACCACACACACACACCGCACGCACGCACGCACTCACCCGCTGCGCGGCGCATGCGTGCACACACAGCGTGCGTATGCAAGGTGATCGGAGATGGACGTGTATGCTAAAAGTAGGACCATAACAGGTGTAAGTATCGGGGAAAGATCCTGGGTCGGAAATAAGTGTGTCTTTAGGCCAGGGTTTTTTGTTTTTTGTCAACTTTACGCTTTTGTCAAAGTGAGAGAGGAAGTTCATTCCGATGGATGAACTGGAAATGGAGAAAGAGCAACGGCCACAGTGATTGTTTCAATCTGGGTGTTGGAAGCATAAGGCATCTGTAGCAGAATAGAGGGAGCGAGATGGAGTGTGCAGGTGAAACAGTGACAGAGACAGGAGGGTGCAGCTTTGTGGAGACATTGGTAACAGAGAGGGAACCAGTCTTACACTTCACTCTTTGTGAGACAGGCAGCCAGTGAAGAGATCGTCAAAGAAGGGTGATGTGTTCAGACTTTTTCATTCTTGGGTGTTCAGATTTGTTTCCTAGTTAGGACTAGTCGAGCTGCAGAGTTTTCTATTCGGTGAAGGGAGTGGATTGATGATGCTGGCAGACAAGCCAAAAAGAGAATCACAGTCGTCCCGTCTTGAAAGAATGAGAGATGTGACAACCTTGGATATTGTGTCAGTGGGCAGATACTTTGGAATCGCGCTATACGCTGTAATTGATAGAAGCGTGACTTTCCACACTTTTTTGTTCGGGGTGGAGGGTGGGAGGAGGATTCAGAACGCTCTGTGTACGATCGGTTTTGTTCAATGTACAACGGTGCATGTCCAGGAGAGAGTTGTATACGTTGAAGGGGTGTGTGACCTGTGTGGTCGTGTTGCTTTAGCTGTTCCAGCGGTAGTCAGTAGAAACTGGCTGTTTCTCCCATGCTCTGGGACCCTTTGAACTTGAGGAGACAGACAGACAACCATACCGGGATAGACAGAGTAGAGACAGAAAGGATAAAAAGGACGATGAACCACCATTTCAGAGTACTGGTACCTGCCTACATTGCAGAGACTGAGTTGGCCATCCGACCAATGCAAAACAAGACTACACATTTTATACACAAAGTTGTATCATGTTTTTTAAAAAGACAACAAATTTTGTACACGAAGCTGTAACGTGTATTTAAAAGATACACATTTTACACACGAAGCTGTATCATGCATTCTAAAAAAAAGACTACACATTTTACACATGAAGCTTTATCATGTATTAAAAAAAAGACTACAAATTTTAAACGCAAAGCCGTATCATGTACAGCTATCACAGCACGTCAACAAATAAAAATGCAGTTGCATTATACATGTGCATATGTCTGTGAGACACGTGTTTTGTTTGTGTGGTTAGATGTACATATTGTTAATTTGAATTGATATTCATTTCATGCAAAACAGATGCGACTTTAACATGAAAAATGTTATTGGAGTCTGAGCAAGAACAGGCTGTTGTCAATTTCATCTTCATCGTCATTATCATCATCATCGTCTCGATCGTCGTCGTTGTCGTTATTATCGTCGTCGTCGTATACATTTTGTGCTAAGCATTGGATTGCTTTATGCCTAATAAGCGCTTTGATTTGTTTTTGCAAGATATAGCGCTATATAAATATTTCCTATTATTTTTATTGTTATTTATTATTAATACAATACTGACAGTTGTGACTTATCTAAAGCCAACAATTTTTTTTAATCACAACAAACAGCATAATATCTAGCTCACGAACATAATTATGACGGATGGTTGGTCTTTTTCTCGCTCTATACACAATCACGCATATCACAAAAAAGGGATGGAGGCACACATAAAACAAAGACGTGAAGCTTTACAACATAGACTACAACATATGGACACAACTACAAATGTCACGAGCCATAGTCAGCAGCTTGTTTTTGAGGACTTGAGAAGTCGTAAATACGTTCCTTTTTAAAGAGTTTGGCTTTTGAGGAGGTGAGTGGTCGTAAATATGTCGGTTTTTTAAAGAGGTTTTGAGGAATTGAGTAGTCGTAAATATGTCGGTGTTTAAAGAGGTTTTGGAATTGAGGGTCGTAATATTATGTCGTGTTTAAAAGAGGTTTTGAGGGAATTGAGTCGTAAAAGTTCGGTGTTTCAAAGAGTTTTTTTGAGGATTGAGTAGTCGAAATATGTGGTGTTTAAAGAGTTTTGGTTTTGAGTGGTCGTAATATGTCGGTGTTTAAAGAGGTTTTGAGAATTGAGTCGTAAATATGTCGGTGTTTAAAGGTTTTGAGGAATTGGAGTCGTAAATTGTCTTCTTTTTTGATTTTGAGGACTTGTATCGTAAATATGTCGGTGTTTAAAGAGGTTTTGAGGAATTGAGTGATCGTAATTTGGTTGAAGAGTTTTGAGAATGAGTGGTCGTAAATATGTCGTTTTTAAAGAGGTTTTGAGGAATTGAGTGGTCGTAAAATGGAATTTGATTTAGCATTGTGAAATTTGGAACCTTAGCCAGCGAAATATGTCTGTTAGTTTATTAAGAGGTTTTTTGTGTTTTTGAAAAAAAGATTGAGGCTTGGAATCGTACCTTTTTTCACAGAATAGTTTATGTCGCATGTGTCATTAAAGAGTTTTGGTTTTTGAGTTGATCGTATATATGTCATGTTATTAAAGAAGTTTGGACTTTTGAGGAGTGAATAGTACGTCGGTGTTTACAGAAGTTCGGGTTTTGAGGAATTGATAGGATTGGATTGGACCTTTTCACCAGGTAAATATGTCCGTGTTTACAGAGGTTTGGGGTTTTTGAGGGCTTGAGTGGTGAGCAATGTGCACGTGTTTAAATAACTATAGAATGGAAACCTAAGGAGAGGCACATATGTGGCGGGGGTGCTGCTGCATTGTATTTCTGTAGTCAACACAAGAAATGCCGCATTGTAGTAAGCCAGCCCACTTTGTTTTTTATCTTAAATCTTTAAAGTGCATTGACGAATTAGGTGTTGATGGGACCGTGGCTAACGATGAAGTGCCGTTTGAAGAGAGAAATAGCCAGGGAAGGAGGGAGGAGGGGGTGTCAAGTATGTGTAGAACGTCCAGCGTCCTAGAAAACTCGAAAAGTTGAGTTGTGGGATTGTTCTTCCTCAGGTTGTCCCACTTCTGCATAGTGTCAGTATGCCCCCACCCCCCGCCCCCTTCCCATGTTCCGTTTATCAGATTTTTTCTCATTCTCATCTTGTCTTTTTTTTATAATTTTTAATTTATCTTTTTTAATCTCTTCCATCATCTCCATCACCTCTGGGGACAGGATAGCCTGGTGGTTAGCGTGTTGCGATCTTGATCTGACGGCCTGGATTCGAACCACCACCGAGACGTCCGTTCAAGGATATTTTTCCTTTTGGAGCCAACATCAGACTCGGTGCCACTCCATTTTCACAAAGTCCTTCGGACGAGACTAAAGCCAAAGTGCCGTGTGTGAACGCAGACAGAACATTTTGCGTGCACGTTAAAATTCGTTCAGTCTTTAGGAAGAGTAACCATGATGTGCTGGTGGGAACAGATTGACAGAATTTACAAAACTGCATGCACACAGGGACAAGATGTAAAAAGAAAAACCCAACAAAAATACACGTGTTTATTCGTTCTCTCAAAATAGTATTCAGATCAAGTTAAGAAATTAATTCAAATGAAAATTTATTAGTCATTTAATCTCTCTCTCTCTGCTCTCCTCTCTCTCTCTCTCTCTCTTCTCTCTCTCTCTCTCTCTCTCTCTCTCTCGTCTCTCGTCCTCTCAAGCTGTCACTAAGACAAGGTTGTTTCAAGGAATCTGGTTTTGGTTTTACCTCCTTTGATATGTGGTTGGTGTGGTTTTTCCCACAACGCGGTGCCCTTCCTGGGCTGACCGTATGGTTGACCAGGGCGTTGATACAAGCAAGGACAGTAGAGTTGGTTTTATCTATACCCGGTTTTAATTACAGTTGCGCAGTTTTATTCTGAAATGTAAAATTTGCGAGGTGACATCCTTGGTATGGCGTCTGTGGTCGGTGTGGTTATGAACAAGATGATTAGGTTGGGTTGGAACTTCTTACTTTTGTGGAGGATTTTCCTTGTTTCTGGGATTTTTTTCCGTAATAAATTTTATAGTACTAGGTACATAACTCATTAGTTTCTGTCTTTAAAAACAAACAAAAAAAACGGTAAGCAAACGTATTATTCGTAGGATTCAAACATTTGACAGACACGCGTACTTCAGTATCATGCACGGCTTGTGCATGTACGCATTCTGACTCACAGACGTGTGTGCCGCGTCACACACACACACACACACACACACACACACACACACCACCACGCACCACACACACCAAGCGCGCACGCATTGCCATGCATCACTCTCGCATTACAGAGAGGAGTATGAAACTGTCTTTGTGCGTGCAACACCGCATACCCGTTTGTAAGGAGATACGGTAAAAATGAAATGACCAGCAGGTGAGAAGGTGTAGGGTAAGGAGGGTGAGACGTTAGGTGAATTCCCTGTAGAATCAGAGGCTAGCAGACGAGACATCTGCCACTGGGGACTTCTCGGTCAGCCAGGCAGCAGGCAGGCGTCAGGCAGGCGTCAGGCAGAGGTCGTTGTGTCAGTCTTCAGTTCTTGTTTCCCGGGTTCATTCACAGCATGGTAATAATGCAACTTGCTTTTGGGACCACCTACCTGCATTGCGCTCTTTCTTTACACAGACATTATTAGGACCTGATGTCTGTGATTCTGGGCTTATTCAGTGTTAGTCTTTTAGTGTGTGTGTGTGTGTGTGTGTGTGTGTGTGTGTGTGTGTGTGTGTGTGTGTGTGTGTGTGTGAAACTAAACTTAACTTAAACTTAACTGTGTGGGTGGGTGTCCTTTCTTGATCGGATGTGTGTGTGGTTTTCTCCCCTTTGATTGGGTGTTTGTGATGATTATTTCCCGTTTGATTCTGTGATTGTGTGTGTGTGTGTGTGTGTGTGGTGTGTGTGTGTGTTGTCTTGTCTTGTCTTGTCTTGTCTTGATCGGATGTATGTGTGGTTTTCTCCCCTTTGTGATAGAAGCTAATTATTTCCCGTTTGATTCTGTGTGTGTGTGTGTGTGTGTGTGTGTGGTCCCTCTCCCCCTTGCTGACTCATAATTTTGCGTAGAAAAGCAGAAAGATTTCTAGCCGTTTACCCCAATATCATGTTTTGGTTGTGCACACCACTAATGCAATGTCAGTAGGACAGGTACCTTACTGTTTAAAAAAGTACTATGGTCTAAATATTGTTAAGATTGGAAAACACAGGATTTTTGCATATTTGAGGGATGTACAGGAAATCGAGAATGTCAGATAGATGCAAGAAAGATAAAAACCACAACCTGCGCATCGCTCGTGTTCCTACACTTATTGTTCCACGTAGGCATGGTTTTGTGAAGAGGATAGCAAATGACGGGGAAATGAGAGTTGAGTGTTTGCTTGGAACGAAAACATTTTGAGTTTAAAAACTTTTACAAATTCGTGTTAACTGGGAGTTCTTGCTTGGTCCCTCGGGAGAAAACGTCTATACTGACCCAGCTGTAAGAGCTGTGCGAAATGAATAGTGATACAACTACAACGTGGTTTGAACCTAGGACTCCATTGCAGTGTTCAGCTTGTGCCACCAAAGATGATGGTCCATGTCACTCTGACACCGCCAGAAGGTGTCCTCAGAAATGAAGTCAGCAGGTTTACCCATGAAGCATGGGGGACTGCTTGTCGACTGATAATTAAACATTAGGCTTTGATACCGTTTACACGAAAACAAATCTACAGTAATTGCAAACTAATAGAAATCGTTTATTTTTTAATCTCCTTCTCCCATTTCATCGATAGCAGTCGTAGATGACTACATGTACTTCCCTGCAGATATTCCAGTCTAAACGCTGTTCTTGCACACCAGTTGGTGTCAGAAGGCGTAATTCGCGGTCTGATTAGCATTGGGGCTGGGAGAGAGATGGTATCGGCGTCGTCAGTCACGTCACGTCAGCATCACGATGCGGGGAAAACTCGATCTATACATCACGAGAATTGGAATATCTATCTTGTCGCGCATGTTCGTTTGAATCTACCTATGCTAAACACAAACAAAAAACTCGAATAATATTGGAGATGCTTAATGGATTAAAGCCTGTATTCTGTCGATGGATAGCTATTGGGGGCATTGGTATCTGAAGTGACACCAAGCAAAGAAAATCTCTTAAGTGACCAATTCATTGATATTCAAATTGACTATAATTTTGACTCTCTCTCTCTCTCTCTCTCTCTCTCTCTCTCTCTCTCTCTCTCTCTCTCTCTCCTCTCTCTTCTCTCTCTCTCTCTCTCTCTCGTCTCTCTCTCTCTCGCTCTCTCTCTCTCTCTCTCTCTCTCTGCTCTCTCTGCTCTCTCTCTCTCTCCTCGCTCTCTCTTCTCTCTCTCTCTCTCGCTCGTGCTCGCTCGCTCAAAACATTGTATTCAGGAATGGTCAGCCACGTAACGCATTAATTTTAAGTATATCCCATGGATTGTCCAAAATGTTGTGTCAGAGTACAAGAGTGAAAGGCTGTAGACTTGACTATGTGCTGGAGTTTGGAGGCTGTTGTTGAGGGGTGTCTGTCAGTCAGTGATCATCAGACACAAGATGGTCATCACTGAGCCGGAGGGCGGAAATAATAGTGCGTGGCCAGTGGAGAGATGCGCGTGGTGATGAGAGGAGGAGATCAGGTCTGGACTGTCACCACTAGGCTATCAGCCGAGAACTACACACTGGCCTCTGGGTAAACGAAAAACAATAGCGGCAACAGGCAGGGAACTGGGGGGGGGGGGAGTAGCAGAAGTGTCAACAGGACAGTTTATATTGAATCCTGTCTGCTGGGTGGATAGAGTGAGGGATCGTGTGGGTTTAGTCAGTCAAGTCCACCCAGGTGGCTGTAAAGTTAGTGATGAACAAGACACTGATTGGAAAATGGGTAGATGGGTGAGCGTGATGTTTGTAAAGCCCGGCTCATCACAGAAATTATGCCTGTAACTATGATGGAAAGAGGGACAGAGAAAGATTGAATGATCAAGTTTCCTTCACCTTCACCCATCTCGTAGTCCTTTAGACCGTGGGGGCACCGATGATTTTGCAACCAGCTTCCTCCACATACAACACCCCCCCCCCCCCCCCCCCCCCCTGGCTGTCCCCTGCTTTCCGTAGCAGATCGTTCCACTTAAGGCCAGTCCACTCTCTGATGTTGCCTCCCCATCATTTTCTCTGTCTGCCTCTTCGTCTCCCTCCTTGTACTGTTCCCTGTGGAACAGTCTTGGCCAGTCCAGATGATTGTCTGACGTGCCCGTACCACTTTAGTTTGCGTTTTTTCACTGGTCAGAGGCCGTTTTTTAATTCTGGCTTTCACTTCTTCATTAGTAATATGATATGTATGAGAACCAAGGAGTTTGCAAAAGCATCTCGTCTCCATTGCCTGTATCCTTCTTTTCATGTCTGCAGCTATGGTTCAGGTTTCACATTTGTACAGAAATTATGACATGACCATGGAACTCATCAGTCTGGTCTTGAAACTAATAGCGATGTTCTGGTCGCTCCAGAGGACTTTCAGTTTGGTCATTGCAACTGTGGTCTGAGCTATCCTGGAGAGAATTTCAGGTTTTGGTCCTTCATCGGATACGTATAGATCCCAGATATTTAAAGCTATGGACGGTATGGATTTTCTTGCCATCTATGATTATGTCTTTGCCGATGCCATTGGCACCATTAGTCATCAGCTGGGTTTTCTCTGCACTGATCTGCATGCCATACACTATGCTGAAGAGGCTTCACTAAGATGCTTTGCCAGGTTTAGTTTTTGTTCTTCGCCAGCTGGGCCGCCGATGTCGGCAAAACCAAAGTTTGTGATTGTCCTGCCTCCGTTGCTGACTGTTTGCACATGACTTTCATGGGCGTTGGCCATTATTCTAATATGATGTTGAAAAGGGTGGGATGGAGCAGACGTTCTTGGCGTACTCCAGTTGTGGTTCAGAACCAATCTCCTATGGTGGTGTTAAAGTAGACTGCGCTGGTTGCCTTGTCATACAGCATTCTGTGGTTCTGATCAGGTTTGCATTGATGTTACGCAGCCTAGTGGTTGCCCACAGAGCTGCATGCCAGACTTGTCGAGCGCCTTCTTAAAGTCTTGCAAGTATTTTTCACAGAGTATTCTAAGGTTGAGAATTTGTTTCGTCCTGCTCTGATCTGAAATCTGCGTGCTCTTCTTTGATTATCTTTTCAGCTTGAGGCTTTAGTCTGTTCAGGGGGTTGTTATCAGGACTTTGCTGGGATGGCTGATCAGGCTGATGGTACGGTAGTTTTGGCAGAGTTGTATGTTGCCTTTCTTCGGGAGAATGATATCCAGGGATTGTTTCCAAGGTTTTGACCATTCCCCTGTCCGTCAGATCTTATTGCAGATGATGAGTAACACCTCTATCATGGTCTCTCTTCCTGCCTGGACCAGCTCTCAAGGAACTTTGTCCACTCCTGCTGACTTCCCTTTCTTTGGTGATTGTTTTGCACTTTCAGCTTTGTCCTGTAGGATGGGGTAGCTGTCGCTGTTGGTTGGTGGAGGAACATCCAACACCTTGGGGACAACTTTTGCTGTGTGAGTGTGCAACTCGGAGCAGTATGCTGTCCAGCTCTTTGAAATATCTTGTTGTTCTTTGAGACATTTCCCTGCTTTGTCTTGGATGGTAGTGGTTCTCCCTTGCTTTGCTTTGAGCTTGTCAGGTCTTTCACACAGGTCTTTCACAGTGGTAAGCTTTCATTTTCTTGTTCTGCAGGCTTTCTTCGAAACCTTTGCATTGTTCTTCAATCCATGTCTCCTTAGCTTTTCTCGTGCCTTTTTTTTGCAACTGAATGATTGGCTTTTCTAAATAATTTTGTACCTACAGCTTCATTCTTCAATCAAACTAAGTAAATCAAGCACCTAAATGTAAACGAAAGTAAAAGAAACAACTTTAGTAGTCTACTCAATTATGCTTCCATCCATACATTCCGATAGGGCCTGTGTGGTCGGCGGGGCTATAAACAACATGATTGGATTGGATTGGATCCATTCTTCTGTCTGTCCATCCATCCGTCCGTCCATCCATCAATACTTCCAGCCGTCTAGCCATCTTTTATCCATCCATCCAATCCATGAGAGGAAACAGTTGAAATAAGCCGTTAGCAGTCTGGCGACTCCACAGCGTGCTCTGATGGTATCAGAGTGGGGTTCACCTGTGAGGGCTCTTCTATACATCTGGCCTTCGGAAATAGACATCGCCACGTCTCGCCTCCCACCCCACTCTCCCCCCCCCCCCCCCCATCCCCCTTCCTCCTCCAGCATCCCTGTTTGAAGGTCAGGAAATGGGCTCTTGGTCACAGCAAGATGTGACGTATCATCTGTGATATGATAGCAGAGGCTGCACTGTGTGTGATGAGTTTTCTGGCCTACGTCCTCTCCCCCACCCCCACCCCTCCATGTGTGACGGGCGGAACAACCCCGTCATGTTTGATAGCTATCACTTGATAACTGTCATCATCTTGCACCCCCCCCCCCCCCCTTTGTCGTCATCTCACCCCCCCCCCCCCCCCCCCCCCCCCCCCTTCACCTGTGCCTTATAACCGGTATCTCTCCCTCTCTAACGGAACAGGTCTCCCCTTCTCCTCACCTGCGGTGTCTTCCCACCCCGTATGGTGCAGCCCCTCCCCTCTCCTCCCCCTCCTCATTACCAGTAACTCAAAAAGGAAGGTGGCAGTACGGTTAAGACTAGCCGAGGAACAAAAAAAATACTAGTACAAGTCGTATTTTGTATATATAGGCCTACGCACGGAGTTCGGCTTGGCCGATCTGCATGTAGATTGATGTGGAAGATTAGAGAAATCCCCGCCCTAAATCCACAAGGCTTTGCAAAGATTTGAACCTGTCACAAAAAGGCTGTTGTGGTTAGAAGTTAAACTCTCTGTTGATTCGACAGTGGAGCAGAGAGCGATCATTCAACACGTTTGATTTCAAGCACCACGAAGTGAAAAGTGATTCCTATGGTTTCAGTTTTGAGCTTTGAGCTCTTCTGTTTTTAATGATTGAAAAAGGCAGAAGACGGTACGTATTTTTCTCGAAATCCAAAATCCAAATATTGCTGTGCTATCTTGAATTAAGTGGCAACCATTACGATTTCAGCCGCCGCTGTAGCCTAGTGTAAATGGTTAGGGCGTTGGACTCGTAATCTAAAGGTTGCGGGTTCGATCCCAGCTTTCGGCTATGGCGTTGTGCCCTTGGAAAAGGCACTTTACGGCTATTTTCTCACCCCACCCAGGTGTAAAAGGGGTACCAACTTTGTGTTGGGGGTTAAACCTGCGATAGACTGGCGTCCTGTCCAGGGGGGAGTCTATGACTCTCAGTCGCTTAACGCCACAGAAACAGGGATAAAGCACCGGCCTGATGAGCCTTAGGCTCGGGACAGACTTTAACTATTACGATTTCGCCCTGAAATAAATGAGCAACACGGGAAACAATTGGAAAAATTGGAAAGACACCACTGCTAACGTTTCTTTCAACACCTGGCCCTATCCGGGGTGGGTGTAGTCGCTAGACTGCAGACAGATCGGCATGGGAGAAAGGAAGGGGAGGGGAGGGGGGGGGGCTTTATCGTAAGCTGGCTTATCTTAAATTGATCGGTTTAAGGAATGGTACCCCTGTTGCGTGATTATTGATGATATTTTTTTCCACGTCAGCCTTGATAACGCACAAACACACACATACAGTATCTGACTTGCCTGGGCTTTTGTTGTTGTTGTATTGTTTGTAGTTACCGTTGCATTCGTTCTCTTTTCGTATGAACCCAAACACATATACAATAGTTACCTTTGCATTCCATCTTCGCCCCCCCCCCCCTCCCCATCAGGTGTATGACGAATTAAGAGGAGATGAGATAGAGGGGTGTGCAGGCATAGGTGGTTTGGCAGAACCACAAAGACGCGCATTTTACCTGCTCTGTTCATGGACTGAAAATGAGCCAGCCTCACGTGGTCCTGTCTCTCCACATCATACAAAAGAAAAACTACGGTGGTGTTGTCACACTTCGGTCTATTTTTGGTGAGCCTGTGGCAGTGGAGAAGTGATCTCCATCTGAAGGTGACTGCCTCTAACCCCGCTGTCCTATCGGGGCCATCTTGCCCATTCACTTCTTCAGTCATCCAGCTTCTGCCGGCTGAATGGAGACAAAACACGCTGACCTATCGGTGTCAACGTTGCTGATTCTTTCAACATGGCGATAAAAGAAGCAGACGTGTGTGCTGTGTGACCAGTTCATGTGGGGACCAGAAAACATAAACTTTCTGTGTGGCCATTTACTTTCGAGCTTGCTTCTGAAGTGGGACTTAACTTGCAAAGTCAATTTTGACGTTCATCATGATGACAGCTTAATTCACTGCCCATGCCGCTGGATGTTCAAAGTTTTGTGGGTGTTTTCATTTAAGATTACTACGGCACAGGGTCATCACTTGCCCAAGTGTGAATTGAATGCAGTATGGCTGATGTATGGTAAGTTTGCCCAGCAGGGTGTTTGATATGAACATAAGAATGTCTTGCGCACTTGATGTGAACATAAGGTTACCCTGCTAGTTTAATATGAACGAAGGAATGCTTCCTGTGCTTCTATGAACACCGGGGTACCTCGCGTGCTGATATCAACACGCCCCTCCTCCTCCTCTTCCTCTCTGTCCCCCATGTCACACACACACACACTACATACACACACACCCCTTCTGTCTGTATGTCTGTCTCTGTCTCTGTCTCTCTCTGTCTGTCTCTGTCTCTGTCTCTCTCTCTCTCTCTCCTCTCTCTCTCTCTCTCTCTCTCTCTCTCTCTCTCTCTCTCTCTCTCTCTCTCTCTCATATGTGGGTGTGGGTGTGTATGCATGTAATTGCGTGGCTGCACAAGCACGCACGTTTGCATGAATGGTTGGAGTATCGTTGTATATACCATAATGACGGGCAACTTCATCATTTCTGTTGTATGACTAGTGTTTATATTTTATTTTTATTTATTTTGTTTCATTTTATTTTATATCAAGGATAACGGGAAAAAGCACTCTTGTGCTTTTTTTACATCCAGTCCCCGTGTGTAATGCAGTTTTGTAAATGTCACTGTTCCCACTGGACACGATGGCCTACTCTTACGAAAAGCGGAACAGGATTTAACACAATACTTCTGTGTGTGTTGTGTGTGACGTGCAGGTGCAGCTAGAGGACGACAACCCCAACGGCACGCTGTACAATGCCCACGTGCAGGAGATAAACGAACCCAAGGGCCCCGTGGTGGTCTTCATTGAGCAGCTGGGGGAAAAGTCAGTGCACCCTTTTTTTCCTTTTCATTGGTTGGGGCGAAGGGGGAGGGGTGGAGAGGGAGGTGTTTTTCAAAGTTCTTCTTTAGAGCTTTAACGTGTTCAAATATTGCATGCTAGGTATGTTGGTGTCATGCATGCGAACGGTCATTGGTGGAGTGCTCTCTCACAAAGGGGGAGGGGTTGATCATGTACGAGTATGTACATGTACTTGACTCTTATGGATGAAGATTGTCACGTGGGTGTTCTGCACAGAGGACATTGGGTGACAGTGTCGGTGGAAGGACAACAGGCGGGGAAATGGTCAGAACTGGTATAAACACCAGGAAAAATGTCCTCTCAAACCTGCTGCCAGTTAGGATGAGCCACACCTTCAAATCATGAGTCTGCCTCTCCCTCCAGTGCCCTACCATCACGTTGTCTGCCCCCTACCCATCAGTCGCCCCTACCACAGTTGTCTGACCCATCATGTTGCCCCTACCATCCATGTCGCCCCTCTACCCACCAGTTGTTGTCCATCGCTGCCCCTCTATCCATCCAGTTGTCTGCCCCTCTACCATCCATTGTGCCCTCTATCATCAGTTGTCTGCCCCTCTATCCCACCCAGTTGTCTGCCCCCATATCCATCAGTTGTCTGCCCCTTATCCATCAGTTGTCTGCCCTCTATCCCTCAGTTCTGCCCTCTATCATCCAGTTGTCTGCCCCTCTATCCATCCAGTTGTCTGCCCCTCTATCCATCCAGTTGTCTGCCTCTATCTCATGTCCATCCATATTGTCTGCCCCTCTATCCATCCAGTTGTCTGCCCCTCTATCCATCCAGTTGTCTGCCCCTCTATCCACTCAGTTGTCTGCGTTGTAACCACCCAGTTGTCTGTCCCTACAGTGGGTGTAGGGACGGGTTAGCTAAGTGGTCAGAGCACTCGCTTTTCCCCCAGCTAAGTTTAGCAGCATCGAGTGTGGTTACCAATTGGATGGGTGACCCTTTGCATGCCTTGGCTTCAGTACAGTCCCCCAGTTCACCCAGCTGTAAATGGGTACCTGCCCTCTTTAGATTCAGGGAAGGTAAAGCAGGGAGGGAGAGGAGATGGGCGCCACCCTCAATATGCTGGCCCCTAGAGAAGCTGAGGTCTCTGATGCCTCTCGCCTCTACAACCACACAGGTTATGGAACACCTTTACCTTTTTCTTCTTTTTTTTTTTACAGCGGGTCTGCTGGTGAAGAGGGAGGGAAGGGCTGGAATTAACCAGTGGCCTTCGACGTTCTTTTTTTTAAATTGTGAATGCGCATTGCGCTCGTGATCTGAAGACCCGGGTTCGAACCTCGTTCGAGAGGATTTTTCCTTCGGGAGTTAGCATTAGTGCCAAATCCACTCCCCCCAAAAGTACTGAGCTATCCCGACCCCATAGGCTTGCTGATACAGTCCCTAAGAACCCGCAGGGACTGTAGTATAATCCAAGAACGTTGACTACAGTACACGATAGAGTAATTGTCTGAACTAATTCAAGAGCTAATTAGACTGAAGTAGGCTACAGAACTGTACACATAACTGGTTTGGGATCTCATGAGCTGGTCTGTCTCTGACCTTCTAGTGGTCGATACTGAAGTATGATTGTGTTGTTTTTCAGCATTGGAAAATACAAGTGACATGACGTGTTCAGTGCTAATTCCCTCTCTGAAAGTTGCGTTTACGCGAGTGCTACTCCCACTCATCGCATACCACCCTCTCTCCTTCACATCACACACGCACGCGCGCGCCTGCGCCGCACATACACACACACTCTTGACTCAGACGAGGATGCAGTCGAACAAGCAGAAAACTAGATAAGGAATAGATCGGGCCTCTGTGCTGTATCATACCTGCATACAAAAGATATTAGGGGGGGTGGGTGGGGAGACGTAGAGCAGTTTGTGTGTGGAAGAGAATGGGCAGAGGCCAGATAGAAAATAAGAGCTAATTTGCAAAATAATGCAGAGGAAAATCGATGAGGGATATTGAATCATCATACCATGCCCAAATCGGATGCACGGGGCCTGACTTACTTTTGGCAGGTGTTTAATGCAGCGCAACACATTTTCGCTCGTGACACTCGGACAGACAACAATAGTTCCTGTCTGCGCGTTGGAAGAGGAAGAAGAATCGTCATACTATTGTCCTCCTTTTGGTGTGATGGGAACCTAGGCTTCTAAACGACAGAGAATTGGGTGTGTGGGTGTGTGCGTGCGTGCGTGTGTGTGTGTGTGTGTGTGTGTGTGTGTGTGTGTGTGTGTGTGTGTGTGTGTGTGTGTGTGTTGTGTGTGCTGGTGTGTGTTTGTGGGTGTGTGCGTGTGTTTGTGTGTGCGTGCGTGTGTTGGTGTGCGTGCGTTGTGTGCGTGTGTGGTGTGCTGCGTGTTGCTTGTGCTGTGTTGCTTGTGGTGTGTTTGTGTGTGCGTGTGTGTGTGCGCCGCGCGCGCGGCTATAGTGTCCGTCAAATCCGTACCAAAGTGAGAATGTTGCCCGATGCTGTCCATGTTTTTTAACTGTACGTACAAGCGTACCGACATGTATAAGTGTCAACAGTTATTGCCCCTGACTCCCCTCCCGTCCCCAACTTTTTTCCCTCCGTCAGATACCAGTATCAGAAAGCAATCCTAAATTTTATGATGATGATGAGCGTGACACACTGAACCCGTTTCTCTCTCTCCCCCTCCCCATCTTTTGCATATTGATGTTTTCCTGAAGTGATTTTTGTTGTTTCATAATGGTATCCAGTGGGACGGCATAGGGAGGTGGTCAGAGCACTCTCTTTCCCCAAGCTATAGGTTAAGCATCATTAAGCATGGTTACCAAGTGAATGGGTGACTGATTCTTCTTGGATTTGGTACAGTCCCCCAGTTCACCCAGCTGTAAATGGGTACTTACCTACCGCTTTAGAGTCAGGGAAGGTAAAGCGGCGAGAAAGAGGAGATGGGCGCTGCCCTTGATATACTGGCCCCTAGAAGGCTGAGGACTATGAAACATTGCATCCCAACAACTCCATTGGTTGTCAGAACACCTTTACCTTTTTCAAAATCCTTCCCTTGATAAATATTTTGCATGTTAATGACCTTTTGAAGACGACGATTTGGTGCATAAATGCTTTTCCGAAGACGACATTTCTCAGTCATATTGATGTCTTTCTGTAGATAACATTTTGTTACATACCTGATGTCCTTAAATGGATTTTTGATTTGCATATTGGTGCTTTGCTCCCTTGGCTAGGCTGATATTTTTTACATATGAAAAGTTCTAGAGAAAAAATAAATGTATACAACATTCATTCAAGATGAAACAGCATAGAAATAATCTCTTAAAGTGGCAGTGGTATGAATTGCATTTTTCTTCAAAAACGGAACTTTTTTTTTTACACCAGTATCTTTTCAAACGTCTCAGTTTGTATAGAAATGGGGTTTCATTGTTTAGGAAGGTGTTGTTTTCATGGCAAACAGAATTTCGTGCAGGTGTAATGTCTATGTCATTCTATGCTTAGTGCCAAATGGATGCAAGTTTCACCCAGCAGGTATTTTATGTGTTTTTCTATTTTTGTGTTTTGTTTGATTTTTTTGTTAGGGTTTTTATGTGTTAGATTTTTTTTCATTGAATTTGGGCCGGGGGGGGGGGGGGGGGGGGGGGGGGGGGAATACCCTGGCCACTGTGTTTTTCCCAAACGTATCTTTTTGCTCAGTAACCGTCCAAACCGATTTTCCGGCACAAGAAAACCTCAGTGTACTGCGGCGTTTAGAGTTCATATAACGACTTTTCTGAGCGCATAGACTGGTTTTTGTGTACATCAATGTCTGTACACGTGGGGGGGGGGGGGGGAGTTTTTGCGTCAATAAATGTCCTGGTGACATTTTCGCTTCAATGTGACCACATAAAGGGATGGAAAGCGACATTTGCAGAGAAGTGGAAACCTGAACGGATCGACTTGTAGGGTTAAAAAAAGTTTAAAATAACAAGAAACTTGTGGTGTAATATTATCTGTGTAGCCTGCTGTGCATTGGTCCGTGAAAAATTTGGCCGACAGTTGGCCCATAAGTTTGTTGTTTCTCCTCCCTCTTCCTCCCTCCCCCCCTTCCTTACCCTAACAGTGGTAAAGAGGGAGTGTCGAATTAACTGCAGTTCGATCACGGCCTGGCCACAGCAGCTGCTACATCGATCGCCAGCCGGCCCCTCCTCACGTGCTTCTCACAAATCACTGGACCTCTGTTTGGGTCTGTGGTCTGCCTGTCTGTGCCTGCCTGTTATCACGTGCGTGTGTGTGTGTGTGTGTTGTGTGTGTGTGTGTGTGTGCTGTGGTGCGTGTGCGTGTGTGTAGTAGACTTCAGTTTAACGTGTGTGTGTGGGTGTGTGTGTGTGTGTGTGTGTGTGTGTGTGTGTGGTGTGTGTGTGTGTGTGGGTGTGGTGTGTGTGTGTGTGTGTGTGTGTGTGTGTTTGCGCGCCTGCTTGTGCGGTGTGTGTGTGTGAATGAAGAGACACAGAGTTTTGGGGGGGGGGGGGAGAGAAGCATGGATGTCTGCAGTCTCTGTGCGCGGCCTATGGCAGATCAGGAAGGGAACGGGAACTGACCATAGCAGTGCAGTGATTCCCACCACCTTTTCCTCTTCCTTTTTTTCCCCTGTCCCTCTGATACTCTTTTGGTGTGTTCTGGTATTTGGCTGGTGGGCAGGGTACGCACAGGGTTATGTATGATACTGCTTCATAAACTGGATGATATATACAGGTTCAATTACTAGCGGTACATGTGGATATGTTATCATCTATACAGTCGTGTAAACTTCATAGAGCGTACTTATACAGACTGCGATTTACAAGATACTTTGCTTCTTATGCAGGTGTTTTGGGGATTATCTTGCTCATACAGGTATGATACACTCATACAGGTATGATACACTGCATACAGGTATGATACACTGTCATACAGGTACGATACACTGCATACAGGTATGATACACGCATACAGGTATGATACACTGTATACAGGTATGATACGCTTCATACAGGCATGATACACTTATACAGGTATGTTACGCTTCATCTGCTGATGTTCCTCAGCACAAAGGTGTTTATGAAATCTGTTACCAGAAATCAGGTGCCATGTCACACCAGTTTTGTTACCTGTGAGGGTGTTCTTGAACACCTTCTCTAAAACATCGGGTCTTTGTCTCCTGTGTTTGTCCAGGTCCGGTGATATGTGTCTATGTCTGGCGTCACCTGAGTAAAGTGTTTGGGACTTGTGAGAACGTTAGCCCAGTACAAGGGTTTCAGACATGCCGTTTTTTTTTTTTTTTAAATGTTCCGAAGAAAAACTTTGTCGGCTTACCTGTTGCTGTACGTCTCCTGCTCAGCGCTATGTTGTCTCCGTGATTGTGCTGCACAGCTGTGTGACTGGGCACGAGCGCCAGAGTCACGTGCAGTGTTGTCAGCGGTCAGTCATAAAAGACTGTTGGGTTTGTTCCGTCGATAAAGATCAGGGGGCAACAGCGCTGTGGGCTCTGCACACTAACAGCAAAGACCGCCCGCCTGTCGAGTTGTTGGCCTTGTGTGGGGTTATTGGCTTTATTGATGGGTAGCATTGTTATCTCTGGAAATAAAGATATTATATTCTGGCTATTGTATCCAGTATGGGGATATTGCTTTGACTTCAGGTTTACTGAACCATCTGCTGCCGCTGCATCTATAGACACTGAGAAGGTTGAAGAAAAGAAGGCCACTATCTTAGGTCTGCTGTTGCTCAACACCAGAGGTTGGGATGAATGTGAAACGGTTATACCGTGCTTTGGATGTCAAGTAACTGAGAAGGTTGTGGCGAGAAGGTGTCTGGGATAGATCAAAGTCAGCAGCTATTGAGGACAAGGCGTAAGTCACATTCCTCCTCTTTCACGTAGAACAAGAGGGTCAGTGGCGTAGTTTAGGGCGGGGCGTGTGGAGGTGTCTTTCCCACCTGGAAGGTAATTAATTATAGAGCCAGGGGGGAAGACCTCGTCAACCTGCAGTCAGTTATCTCCCCTTGTTGTCTCTGTCTCCTCTGTCGTCCTCCCCCGAAGGGATGCTGGGGGCATGTTGGTATGAATAGCATCCCCACCTTCAGGAGATTGTATGCGAGGAATCCTCTTTTCTATCTCTCTCTTTGTTTCTCTCTTGTTCATTTTCTTCCTACCACGTTCTTCTCGTCTGTTTTCTGCCTTCTTGGTCCAGTTCCCTGTCTTTTTTTCTTAAAATACTTGAAAGATAAGATTTCTTTCTCACGTCGAAGTCTAATACGTTGTGTTTTATATAGGGAGATGTCACGTGTTTTAGAGAAGGAGATGTAACGGTTTTAAGAGGGAGATGTCACGTGTTTTATAGAGGGAGATGTCACGCTGTTTTATAGAGGGAGATGTACGTGTTTTAGAAGGGAGATGTACACGGGTTTTGTAGAGGGAATGTACGTGTTTTAGAAAGGGAGATGTAACGGGTTTTGTAGAGGGAGATGTAAGGTTTTAAAGGGAGATGTAACGGTTTTGTAGAGGGAGATGTAACGGGTTTTGTAGAGGGAGAGATGTAACTGGTTTTGTAGAGGGAGATGTAACGGGTTTTGTAGAGGAGAGATGTAACGGTTTTGTAGAGGGAGATGTAACGGGTTTTGTAGAGGGAGATGTAACGGGTTTTGTAGAGGGAGATGAATGGTTTTGTAGAGGGAGATGTAACGGGTTTTGTAGAGGGAGATGTAACGGGTTTTGTAGAGGAGATGTAACTGGTTTTTGTAAGGGAGATGTAACTGGTTTTGTAGAGGGAGATGTAACGGGTTTTGTAGAGGAGATGTAACGGGTTTTGTAGAGGGAGATGTAACGGGTTTTGTAGAGGAGATGTAACGGGTTTTGTAGAGGAGATGTAACGGGTTTTGTAGAAGAGATGTAACGGTTTTGTAAAGGGAGATGTAACGGGTTTTGTAGAGGGAGATGTAACGGGTTTTGTAGAGGGAGATGTAACGGGTTTTGTAGAGAGAGATGTAACGGGTTTTTTAGAGGGAGAGATGTAACGGGTTTTGTAGAGGGAGATGTAACGGTTTTGTGGAGATGTAACGTTTGTAGGCAGGATGTAACGGGTTGTAGGGAGATGTACGGTTTTGTAGGTGTATGTAACGGGTTTTGTAAGGATTGTACGGGTTCTTCTGAGTTAACTGCCCCATCGTCTCTACCGTTCGTCTCTCTTCTTCTCTCTTTTGTGTCTCTCTCTCTCTCTCTCTCTCTCTCTCTCTCTCTCTCTCTCTCTCTCTCTCTCCTCTCTCTCTCTCTCTCTTACACCACCACCACGCCCCGCACGCACCCGCCGCGCACGCACGCCGCCACGCACACACACACACACACACACACACACAAGATACAACAAGTTCTTATATGTAATGAAGCAACAGAAGATGAAGTACACTTTTTCTTAGTTTGTTCTGCATTTAATGACATTAGGCAAAAATATAGCGCAGCAAAAGATAACTGCCAGCCTGATGAATTTAGAGAGTTGACTCCTAGGATGTTGCAACAATTTCGCTCTATCAAAGCTTTTACAATAAGACATATTATAGTGCCATAAGCTTTGTTTCTTGTTTTGTTTTGTTTTCTGGTTTTTCCCTCCCTGTAGTTGGTAGTTTCTGACTGTGGATTTGTTTAGCAATTATTTGTCACAGCTGTACTTCACCGCATAGTCGTATCATTATGTATTGCTTTTTTCGTTTTATACGCCATTAAGGTAGCTGCATTTCTGCTTCGGGTTGATATCTAAACACAACACCTTAGGTGTACTTTTGTCTTCTTCTTTAACCGGCACAATGACCTACTCTTCCAAAAGGCAGAACGGGTTTTACTGTATGCGCGAGATTCGCTTGAACGGGTATCTCGGTGGTGGCCCACTCCTGGACTCGATCCTGGGTCATCAGATTGCGAGCGCTGCGCTGTAATCACGAGGCTATCCCGCCCCCAGTATGTATTATAGATTTGATCAGCAATCGCTTTCATGTATGGGCCAATGGCCTCTTTATGAAATACTTTTTACAGTTCAGAGCTCTCTGTCTGTCGCTCTCTGTCTCTGTCTCTCTGTCTCTGTCTCTGTCTCTCTCTCTCTCTCTCTCTCTCTCTCTCTCTCTCTCTCTGTCTCTCTCTCTCTCTCTCTTCTCTGTCTGTCTCTCTGTCTGTCTGTCTGTCTGCTTGTAAAGGGCCAAGGTCTATACATTAAATAATCTGTCTCTGTCTGTCTGTCTGTCTGTCTGTCAGTCCGTCTCTTCTCTCTCTCTCTCTCTCTCTCTCTCTCTCTCTCTCTCTCTCTCTCTCTCTTTCTCTCTCTCTTTCTCTCTCTCTTTCTCTCTCTCTCTCTCTCTCTCTCTCTCTCTCTCTCTCTCTCTCTCTCTCTCTCTCTCTCTCCTCTCTCTCTCTCTCTGTGCGGCACGTGCGTGTGTGAATGAGTGAACAAAACTGCCAGTGGCCTATTGGCCCATTTGATATGACAAAAAGCTGAAGACTCTTAGTTCCCCCTGCCCGTGGTCAAGGGCACAGCGTGGACAGCCAGCTGACCTCACAGCCTGCATTTTGCACACTAACCTACCTTCTCTCCAACACAGAGCAACTCCCTTTCACTAGGTATCCAATCTTTGGCATTCCTTTTTCTACCCTTAATCAACAAGGCGCGCGCTTGGTGGTGTTAACTGACATGACTGCCTCTTTGAAAATATGTTTGCTCTTGACGAAGTTTAGTTGCACTGTCAAATTAATCATGAAAATATATCCTGGGGGTTAACATATGTAAACCACTTGGGCGGGGGGGGGGGTGGAATTATGCACACAGTTGTAGAGGCCAGGATGATTGGCAGTAGAGAAGGTTAGAGAACACAATCCCACCCGACTTCTTCGTTGGTACCGAAAACAAAAGGTTATACACGAGCGAAAAGTATGCATGAGCGACTGATAGCTAGCACTTAACCAACAGGCAATTTGCGGCTTGATTCAGCATTGCCCAGCGGTACTAAACAGTGGTTGCTAAAGAGGTTATCTATACATACCGACAGTGAGAGGCTTAGTGCTCGAAGCCTATCTGAAGCCATGATTTTCTTCCCGCCTTAGTAGCAATAAAATGGCAGTCTTTCTGGTAAGCAAATAAACCCAAGACCCCTGTGCTGTTTGCATTTAGCACACGTTAAAACTCACAGCAACAAGGGCCATACTCTGTGGCCGTACTCGGTTTTGAGAACCTACTGTACAGTCTTGGTTACATGCAGACGGACAAGAAAAATGAGTGGCGTGTTGGCGTTGGAATTTCACGTGGATCTGCCCAGACAATAGATTCAACAATTGGCTTTATATCGATGGGTTCATACAGCAGGAATGACACAGAAGCACGGAGTTTGCTGTGATCTAACCATCCCTACAACAGCATCGCTGTTGGGGGCCGCCATCAGAATCGTTCCTTTGTTCCCCCTGAATCAAGACGACATACTGCTGAGCTACAGTCTGCCAATCTCCATTCAGCTTTTCATCAGCCACCATTCAGGCAGTGTCGTCTGCTGGAAAATAAAAGGGCTTATTTCCGTCCGTTTTTATTGCTAAGCAGTATACTCGATATGGTTTCCCAAATTACTGTATGTTTGTACTCTTGGGTTGCAAGGACAAATGGGAAGGAATTTAATGTGGTAGGTTTAAGCCCTTTCACATGGGGACAACGGGGCGAGGACAAAAACAATCCAGAAACATTTCATTTACACTGTACAAAGTTTCTACTCCGCACCGTTACATCATGGAATATATTGTGTTTATAACCATGTTATTTGTGTGAACGCAGTAATTATGCAGTCGGGAGACATCTTTATCATCAGGACCTTTGTCTTTCATAGTTTGACTGGTCTCTGACACTTCTTGCACAGAGTGATGGAGATTGTCCATTTCTTTGTAGCAGTTGGGATCCCCACCTTCTGGAAATTCTGTGCAAGAAATTTCCACTTTTCTATCTCTCTCTCTCACTTTGTTTCTGTCTTCCCTCCTTCCCAGTTCACTACCCTGCCTTTTTTTCTAGCAAATCTTTCAAACAATTAAATGATATTTTATCTGTGGATTTTTTTTGTTCTAGCAACCAGGTAGTGATACTTATCACTTGGATGAGCACAGGATGTTCGTGCAGGAGTGGTATTTGCCCACGTGGCACTTTTTATGTATATTTTTGTACTTAAACATGTTCGTTATCTTTTTTACAGGTTTTTTGTTGTTGGTAGCCTGTGAAGTGGAATGGCTGGTCAGTATAGCCTCGTTTAGCCTTTAGAAATTAAATGGTGTATATATTGTGTCATTTAATGATGTTGTTTTTCAGATAGATGATGTTAGATTTTTAAGGCAAATATTAGATGTTGATTTTGAACTTGAAAGTTACTGGAGCCACTGAAACTGAACGAGGTGATAGCCCTGATATGGATTTTGTGGTCTTGTGTTGTGTGTGTGTGTGTGTGTGTGTTGTGTGTGTGTGTGTGTGTGTGTGTGTGTGTGTGTGTGTGAATAACTGCCCTCTTAGTCTCAAATGTGTCAACTTTCACCGATTCCTGCAGACTGAATCATCTCGAATCTTTTCTGTTGCTTTGAACAACATAGTAATCCAGGACAATGTTGGTTACTTGAGATGTAGCGATTTTGCTTAATTGCTTGCTTGTCTTTAAGATGATTAAGTAAAGAAAATGTCATCCAAGGTGTGTTGTGTTCTGTATAAAACGCCTTTACAGTAAAAGCTGTGATTTTTCAAAACGCCTTTACAGTAAAAGCTGTGATTTTTCAAAACGCCTTTACAGTAAAAGCTGTGGTGTTTCATTACGCCTTTACAGTAAAAGCTGTGGTGTTTCATAACGCCTTTATAGTAAAAGCTGTGGTGTTTCAAAACGCCTTTACAGTAAAAGCTGTGGTGTTTCATAACGCCTTTACAGTAAAAGCTGTGATTTTTCAAAACGCCTTTACAGTAAAAGCTGTGGTGTTTCATAACGCCTTTACAGTAAAAGCTGTGGTGTTTCAAAACGCCTTTACAGTAAAAGCTGTGGTGGTGTTACAGGAAGACTGTGTCCTACAACTGCCTACGACCTCTGCCGCTGAGTGCCGCCAACAAGCAAGGTAAGCAGGCTGTGTGGGGGCTTGGGTTCTGACTGACTTCAGGATTCCAAAACTCTGGCCGTTTTTCGTCTTTTTCTCCACTGTCTGTCCTCCTCTGAAGTCGGGGTATGGCTGCCTATATGGCGAGTTACTTGAAAATAGTCATACACGCAAACTTCTCATTCAGTGTGCAATTTCAATCTCACAGTGATTCCCAGGTGGGATGAGTGAGTCAGAGAACACATTCTGGGTGACCCCCAGAGTGTTAAGCTGGGGGGAACAACAACAACAACTGTCTGTCCATTTGTTTGCCATCATAATTGATTGCTGGTAAGTGGCATTTATACTGATAACTTTTTTGCGCATAAGAGCATACCTTTATTTTTCATTGTGTAATACATACAGTTCGGGTAGATTGACAGGTCTTGTACTTCAGCTCAACCGTATGACACGAACATAAGAAAAAAAGTACACGCACCCATGCATACATCTGCATTTTTTTCTTTTATATCGAGTATAATGGAATGAGCGCTCATGTGCTTTTTTACATCCAGTCCCCGTGTGTATGCATTATGTGTGTGTGCGCGCGGCGCGTGCGGGTGTATGTGTGTGGCGCGGACAAGCAGGAGGAAAGTTATGGTTGAGTTCTGGTAATGGTAATCACACTTCCCTCTCCTTTCAAAACTCCCAGTTCCATACCATATGTGCATGACATCACGTGCAAACCAACGTGTGAAAACTCACAGAATATCAGATATACTGTCAGAAAGCCATTTGACATAGAAGACTACCCATAACAACAAAACGGAGAGATTGGTGATGCCTGCCTTAGCTGTTCATTTGATTATGAAAACTAGACTGAAGTAAAGAATGTATCAATGGTTAAACGAAGATAAATAAAAAGGATTTGTTTCTACCTTTACGTGATGTAAAGAAATAAGCATATGGATTAATGTAAAAATTCTTGAATGGCACTTAAAAGTTATAAGGATTGTGGAATTGTACTTTATAATAAATCTTTACCTTTTTTTTTATTTTACTAAGCCCCCCCCCCCAAAAAAAAAAAAAAAAACAACAACACCACAAAAAAAACAACCAAAAAACAGAACTCGCTGCATCTCGGTACAGATCTTGGCCAAGTTGAAAAATGGCCTCAAAAGTAAAAAACTAGATGAATTTTCTTTCAGAAAAAACGACTTACATGAATGTGCCCTTGCTATCTTTGTAAATTCTGTTGAAATTGTGATGAAAATTTTGAACGCCTGTACCCTTGAAATACTTTCCTTTGTTGTAGGTTCCGACTTTCAAAACCTCCCCATAGCCCAGTTAGGTAAGTCCTTGAAACAGTGGTTTCGGCTTTGAAAGATCTTACTAAATCATTCAATACATCACAGTCAAACCCAGCTAATGATTTAATACCTTAAAATATCTCTTAAATTAAAAAAAAAAATTTCTTAACAAATGTTTGCGTTCTAAACATTTTTCTTTCATATGACTTTCAAACTGACTCACTCTCCTCTAGCCTCCTCTCTCTCTCTCTCTCTCTCTCTCTCTCTCTCTCTCCTCTCTCTCTCTCTCTCCCTCTCCTCATCCTCTCTCTCATCTCTCCTCTCTCTCTCTCTCTCTCTCTCTCTCTCCTCTCTCTCTCTCTCTCTCTCTCTCTCTCTCCCTCTCTCTCTCTCTCTCCTCTCTCTCTCTCTCTCTTCTTTCGTGAACGAACATGCAGAGAGCAGGTATAGAAAAGCACAAATTGTGTGAATGAAAAGTACTGAAAACTAGCCCTCCCTCTTCACTGCCCTTCCCCTCCTGAAAGGAGATAGGGAGGGGGTAGGAAGATGGGAATATAAAGTTCAGTCAGAGAGCTATCGGCCCATTGTGTGTCAAGTTGAATACTGTGTGGTTGGGAGAGGAAGCCAACTTGTTGAAGGTACCTTTTACCTGCAGTACAGTTGCTGGTGGGGTGGTCTCCACAGCACAGACCACTGCTTTCAGTGCTCACATAGCAGGTTTGGGGCATTGATAGCATCGCCTTCTAAGAAACCTCAGCTCTTACAACTGTGCGTCTGAAGGAGGCAGGACTTGACTGAGCTGTCGTTTGTTATTTTTTTGTTTTTCGGCGAGGGCTCCAAAGTTCATAAATGGTGAGCTTTTTGCGTGTGTACACAGTGTCTGGGTTTATAGTCTCATCTGAAGGACTTTGACAGTCAGTTCGATTTTCTCCATAAACTGGGAAAAAAGGGCATGGCTGGAAATCGAACCCAGAACCTCAGGGTTTACTTGTTATGTCTTAACCGTCCTGCCACCTTCCTTCTCACGAGCTGTTGTATGGAAGCTAGTGCTCGCTAAACTTGCTTGTCTACGTTCGGTAGGAAAAATGATATTGGCAACATCAGGTCGGGCTGCTGTAGAAAGCAGTCATGGCTGCAAGTGAAAGGAGACTTTTAGTATTGTATCTCCATGTTTTAGACCACGCTTTTTAGGATTATTGAGTTTCACCCTAAACCTGATTTTTATATTGTTTATATTCTTTAAACCAGACTTTAAATACTGAACTGGAACCGTTTAAGTCGATGTATGCTGTTCAAGAAGAAGGTAATGTCGAAAGTGGAGACAGCGTACGTGGAATACAAGTATCGCCGCTTTGTTTCGTCCTCTTTTATGATTCTCTTATATCGATGATAATGTACTAAGCTCTTGCGATCATTTTTTTAAAATCGTGTTTCCGTGTACATGCAGTTTTGTAAACATTGTCATCCGTTCCCACCGGCGCACTATGATCTACTCTTGCGGAACAGGTTTTAGCATGTGTGCAAGATGTTCTGCGTGCGTTCGTTTACACACGAGACCTCGGATTTGGTCTTATCCAAAGGACTTTTTGTACTGTAAAGATGTAAAATGAAGGCTTCAAGAAAGTGTACCTTTTCCGCATATGGAGTTAGTTTGTCATAAATATAACTCCACAACAGCTGGAGTCTGGAGTGTTCAGCCATGATACCCTGCCCAGTCACAGGGGGGTGACGCATATTGCCGTGTAAAAAGGGCATCTTGGCATAACCCTACATAACCCTTTGGTGGCCGGGTCAGGGGGAATAAAATGTAGCATTTATCTGCACCTTACCACTGACAAAACAGCTGCTGGCTAAACCATAAATGCCAACGCAACGTGCGTACGCACGCACGCGCGCGCTCACACACACGTACATACACACACACACAACACACACACACAACACAACACACCACACACCACACACACGCATATATATGCATACATACATACATACAATACATGCAATACATACATACATACATATATACATACATACATGCATACATACATACATGCGTACATACGCACATACATGCGTACGTACATACGTACATACATACATACATACATACGTACATACATACATACATACATACATACATACATACATACATACATACACACATACACACATACACACAGGACACATCTTTTGTTTGTTAGTTCCTGACTAAAAGAAATTAACACGCGCTATTATACAGTTAGGACTTCCATCCAAAGAGACACGCAAAAGCTGTATGCTCTAGCAGACTTCAGTACAAAGGTATAGCTACAAGCAAGGAAAAATAACAGCAAAAGAGCACCCCCAAATCACCAAGTAAGCAGAAATACTATCGTTAATAACTCAATACTTGACGTGTGTTGCCATTTTGTAAGGCCGTTAGTCACGTGGTACCATATATTTTGTTACAGGGTTTTTTTAGTCGGTTTTTGGTCTTTTTATATATATATATATATATATATATATATATAATATATATATATATATATATATATATATATCAATGAGACATTTCTGTTCGAAAAAGTCCGTTCGAATTTGAAGATTTGTGGTGTGGTGTGTGTGTGTGTGTGTGGTGTGTGTGTGTGTGTGTGTGTGTGTGTGTGTGTGTGTGCGTGCGTGCGTGCGTGTGTGCGTGCGTGTGTGCGTGCGTGCGTGTGTGTGCATGTGTGCGTGCGTGTGTTCGGGGGGGGGGGGGGGGGGTAGTTGCGGGGGCGGGACTAGAGCAGACACATTGATTAGTACAGCTACCCGGCCATACGTTTTTATGTTCTGCAATAAATGTTGGCCCACCCCTGATAAAGTTACCCCCAGCTGCAGGATAAAATACTACAGCAGCGTAGTCTATCTACACTCCAGAGCCCTGCTCTCCCCTCCAGCATCCCCGGGACTCTGTCAGCATAAACACCATCCCCACCTTCTGCAAAGTCTGAGCAAGAAATTTTACCTTTTCTGTGACTGTCTTTGTTTCTGTCTTTTCCTTGCCTTTCTATTATCTCTCTTGCTTATTTTCTGCCTTCCCAGTCCAGTCTTCAGCCTTTCTCGAATAGATCTTACAAGTGTGTTGGTGTGTGTGTGTGTGTGTGCTGTGCGTGCGTGTGCGTGTGTGTGTGTGTGTGCTGTGTGTGCGTGTGTGTGCGTTGTGTGTGTGTGTGTGTGTGACATTTTGCCTGTATTTTGTTCTGACGACCAGGTAAGGATATTCTAAAGAGAAGGACGGGGACTGGATGTTCATTCTGCATTATTCTTTGCCCACATGGCGCTATCTGGTTTTTTTTCGCTATACTGAAGTGTCATTTCCTCGTGTCATTATCCTTTTAAACGAGTTTTTTTTGTAATCATGAATTGATGGATTAAAGCAAAACTGATAACGTCCTTAGCGTGGCCTTAATTTATGGCCTTAAGGAATTAGTTTGCTTTCGTTCTCTGGCTAGAGTTCCCATGCCCACCAGTGGTGAGGTTATGCGTACGAGACTGTCTACCTACTATGAGGGTGGGCAGATTCCGACTTGGTGGGAAGAGGAAGTAAAATATAATCAAGGTACTTTGTCGTTTAATTGGTGTCTTTTTTCTGAGATTGGACAGTGTTAGGTATTTGAAGGGTTAAGGTGGTGTTGATTATGTACTGACGGTGAATGCTGTTGGGAGTTGCTGAAACTGAATAAGGTGACAGCTCAGAGTTGGCCGTTGTGGTTGCTGGGGCTATAAACAGCAGGGAAGGAAATGAGAGCCCTGCTGGTTTATTAAGCAGTTTGTGACAGCTTCTACATCGTCGATATAAGTAAGGAAAGACGGAGATAGTGCTCACGTGCCAGTAGTGCGCGCGCGCGCGTGGATGCGTGCGTGCGTGCGTGTACACGCGTAAGAGAGAGGGGGGGAGGGGAGAGAGAGAGATTCAGATGGTGCATTCAGCAAAGTCCATAACCCCTTATGAAGCTTCTTCAATGGAAAAAAAAGTAATAACGCTGGCTATCTACAAGAAAGAGGGGTGGAGTGAGAGGGTATGCGTGCGTGCGTGTCTGCGAATGCGCACAATGGAAATCCACTAACAGTAAAGTGCATCTGATATCTTCAACAGGCTTTGCTCCGTACGGGGACAGACGAGGCAGGTCACGAAGGAAGGTTAGTACAATAACTAACGGGAAAAAAACCCCAAGAAAAACAGTTTTAAAAATTTCTGCAGCATAATAGGGAAGAATTTTAACTTTCTCATGCCTAACAAATAAACTGAACTTCTGTGTTCGATTCCCAGCTTTACCCTTCCCAGTTTGACGGGAAAATCGAACTGAATATCAAAGTCTTACGGGTGAGACTCTAAACCAGACGGACACGTGTGCTTATGGACTAGTGTATGTAAAAAGAACCCCCGACAGTTGATATTCGGAAAGAGCCGACTGTACTGGCAAAGTTGGTAGGCTTACCTCCCTATGTATCCTTGAAGTCGGAATGCGGCTACCCTAATAAA
>CM060321.1:10965324-10995324 GCA_030674155.1 Stramonita haemastoma | reverse complement strand
CTAAAATCCTCGATACCAAAACCAAACACACAGTGTATTTTTTTCATACCTTACAAATCTGTGAAAATAAGCAGACTTATTTTCTGACTGGCACTCAATAGAAGATACTTCATGGACATCAAAACTAAAGGTGGGTGTAGCCTTGTCTGCCTGGTCTTGCACCAAGTGTATGATGTCAGTGGAGTATGGCCTGAGGAGACTGAGTGGTGTGAGTGAGTGAGTGGATGATGATTGAAGTGTTACGTTGCGCAGATAACCATGCCCAGTGCTGCGGAGTTCCAGCTTCCCTCAGCCCCTGTCCGCAGTCCACGTCCTCCAACCGCCCCCAGGTGAGTCCGTCATTTACCTGTCCGTCAGTTTTCACCTGGTGCTGGGGAGGAGGCAGCCAGGTATGTCACTATCCTTGTCATTCAGCTTCCGCCTCCCTCCTCTCCTCCCCCCCCCCCCCCAACCTTCGCACCCTACCTGTTTATAGAATAGCCTTTGTTTTACCAGTCACCTGGTTGGTGTTATTGCTGTGTGGTTGGCTCTTATCAGGAAACTTTTTATACCTCATAGAGACCTCTGTTCAGGTGTTGAGTTTTTTTTTATGATGATGTACATGCATTGCTGAGCATCAGCAAATCTGATGAACTGATATGTGTTTGGGGCACTATGCTAAACCAAATAGAGCCTCGTTCCTTTGGTGTCAGCATGCCTGTAATTCTGAATGGTGACTGTTTTTGTCATCCTGTTCATATGTGTTCTTCCAGACAGTGGGCAGAGAGGGGTTTGCCAACCCACCTGTGTCATGTCAGCTGCACTTGTAGCAGCATCTGTTGGTCTGTTCTGATTTGCAGAGAGCGTGTTTCGTGTTTGACAGCAAAGTTCTAGTTCACATATAATCCTGGGTAGTGATGAGCCTCCTCTGTGTCTAGGACTTCATGTCTGTACCTTGGAGGTACCATCTCTGTGTCTAGGACTTGAAGGCTGTACCTTGGAGGTACCATCTCTGTGTCTAGGACTTGAAGGCTGTACCTTGGAGGTACCATCTCTGTGTCTAGGACTTCAAGTCTGTACCTTGGAGGTACCATCTCTGTGTCTAGGACTTCAAGTCTGTACCTTGGAGGTACCATCTCTGTGTCTAGGACTTCATGTCTGTACCTTGGAGGTACCATCTCTGTGTCTAGGACTTGAAGGCTGTACCTTGGAGGTACCACCTCTGTGTCTAGCACTTCAAGTCTGTACCTTGGAGGTACCATCTCTGTGTCTAGCACTTCAAGTCTGTACCTTGGAGGTACCATCTCTGTGTCTAGGACTTGAAGGCTGTACCTTGGAGGTACCATTCTCACCTGCTGTTGTCTGTTGTTGACTGTCCCACTGTACTGAAGGAGGCTTCGCAGACGTCACAATATATGATGAGTTGTGCACCATGTCTGGTCCGGCTGTAAAGGTTGTTTTAACGGTGATGTTTTGACATGTATGCTGCCGACCCTCGGTATACATCATCGCTCAATCAATTCTGTATTGTCGCTTGTCTGTGGCTTTCTTCTTCTTCTTCGAGCGCTTAGACAGCATGAACTTTTATTGTCTGTCATTTGACCGAAAATATGTTGCGCTGCCGTTCAGTGCCTGACAAGTCGGGCCCAGCACTTCGGTGTGTAAGAGGACTGTTATCTTTTAAATCTTTCTGGAAAATGACCAAGAAGGCAGAAAATAGATATAGATGAGATGACCAGAAGAAAAAGAACGACATAAACAGAGAGAGGGGCAGAAAAGGGGATTCTTAACACGGGATTGGCAGAAGGTCGGATGCTATTTACACTGACAGGCCCCTGGGATCTTCCACGGGGGGGCGTGGTATCCGCTTGTTCAAATTCTCATCAGAATACAATCGCAAAATCAACTTTGTGTGTGTGTGTGCGTGTGTGCGTGCGTGTGTGTGTGTGTGTTTGGGGGGGGGGGAAGAAGGGGGGCGTGTCTGATTAGTCACACTAGGACTCCTCAGTGCCGAGCAAATTGCCAGATATTTCAAAGTCAGTTGACTTTAAAACAAAAGTAACTTGAATGCGAACCGCTAAAAAGTATTGACGTAGCATGTAATAAATGTGTGTGTGTGTGTGTGTGTGTGTGTGTGTGTGTGTGTGTGTGTGTGTGTGGTGTGTGTGTTATAAGAGAAGGGAGACTGAGACTGAGAATACGCAGAGTCTCTCTGCGGTAAAGAATATGTTTGCGTGTGTGTATACGCAGACGTGCGAGCAGGTGCTTCTGCAATCAGTAGAGGGTGTTCAATCACGGAGGGTGGTGGTAATGGGTAGGGATGAGCTATGGAATGTATGTGCATGTAAACTTGGCACAAGGTGATGGTGTGTGTTGATGTGTAATTAAGGCTGGTAGCCCCAATGATGACAGTATACAGTCATCTCCAGACGCACGTGCTGTGTTGCTGCAGGTCACGTGCGGGCGAGGTGAGCCAGAGCGTGGTGCACAGTGCCCCCGCCACCTCGCAGGCCCTCAGCCTGGAGTGCGTGCCCCTGGGGGAGACGGTGGAGGCGGGGGGAGCGGGCTACTGCCCTCTGACCTCCTCCATGCCCTTGACCCAGGGCGGGGTTGGAGGTCAGGGTTCGGGGGGCGTGGTGTACTGGATGCCGGTGGTGAACGTGCCCTACGCCAACACGATGGGGCAGGTGAACCTGGCCTGGGCCCCCTCACAGGACCCCTACGGCAAGGACCTCCCGCTGGCGGGTAGGTTGGGGGGCCGGGATGGAATTCTGTCTTCTCTGTCTGTCTGTGTCTCTGTCTGCTTCTCTGTTTGTGTCTCTCTGTTTCTGTTTGTCTGTCTGCCTGTCGTTTGTCTGTCTGTAAGTCTGTCTGTCTGTCTGTCTGTCTGTCTCTCTCTCTTCTCTCTCTCTCTCTCTCTCTCTCTCTCTCTCTCTCTCTCTCTCTCTCTTCTCTCGTCTCCTCTCCCTCCCTCCCTCCCTCCCTCCCTCTCTCTCTCTCTCTCTCTCTCTCTCTCTCTCTCTCTCTCTCTCTCTCTCTCTCTCTCTCTCTCTCTGGCAGTGTTTTTTCTTTGCCTATTTTTCTCTTTTTCCCCAATCTTTGTGGGTTATGTGTGTCTGTCTGTGTGAGTCTTGTTTCCTGTCTTGTCTGCCCGCATTCTCAACACACTGATCTCCCTTTCAGAGTTATTGTCTGTCCATTAAAACGATTCTTCCTTTTCTGTTTCATCAACGGAATGAGCTGTCGATTCTGTCTGTTCAGGTGTGTGTGTGTGTGTGTGTGTGTGTGTTGTGTGTGTGTGTGTGTGTGTGTGTGTGTGTGTGTGTGTGTGTGGTGTGTATGGTGGTGTGGTGTGTGTTTGTGGTGGTGGTGTGTGTGTGTGCGTGTGTGTGTGTGTGTGTTTGTGTGTGTGGTTGTGTGTGTGTGTGTGTGTGTGTATACACACACAAACCAAGCACTCTTTGAATTATGCACATGAATATTATTGGTATTCATGCTGTCAATAAACTATGTCTCTGTTATTGGAAGAAGTACTTACGAAGCATTGACAATCACTTGAAGAAACTTTATGAATTCAAACAAGTCAATGTGTGTGCTTGAATAAACATTTTAGTGGGTGGATCGGTGGTCTAGAGGTAACACACCTACGTAGAAAGCGAACAAAATCTGGTTCAATCCCCAAAACTTTTCCCCCATTCACTAGACCGTGAATGGTGGTATGGGTGCTAGTCTTTTGAATGAGGCGATAAACCAAGGTCCTGTGTGCACTGTACATTAATAGTATTTAAATAATCCACAGCAACTGTAAGAAAAAAGCCACCCTGATTGGGAAACAAAAACACATGCAGACACGAAACAAATGAGTGGCGCTGCTCTTGTGGCGGCGCGCTCTCCCCGGGGAGAGCGGCCCGGATTTCACGCAGAGAGATCTGCCGTGACTTAAAGTGGTATACATGTAAAAACTAAATATCGGGCTGTTAAAAAAACACGCACACAACTCAACACATAAACCTTTTCCCCAAGAAAATGATCTTTTAATTCCGTGGTTTGTTCCGGTTGAACAAACGTCGGGGTTAGTGTGCGTCGACAGCTTGTTGCATTGGTTTAAAGACTTGGTGGGAGATTATTTCAACCGTGCAGCCGACCGTGCACGTGTCGGCATCAATAAACAGCAGCAGCTGGTTCCCCAGAGGAGTCCTCCCCAGGCCTGCTGCTCGCCCAGCCACTGGGCTGAATAATGCCGGCTGAAAAACAGCAGTCCTTGGACAGCCCTGAGGGGAGAGATGTACGTGACAGCTATGAACCAGTTTTGACGAGATAGATGCACGTGAAAGCTATGAACCAGCAGTTCTGAGGAGGTAGATGCACGTGACAGCTATGAACCAGCAGTCCTAAGGAGATAGATGCACGTGACAACTATGAACCAGCAGTCTTGGCATAGCACTGAGGAAATGCACGTGACGGCTGAAGGATTTCAGCTGGGTCTGGGTGGGATGGAAACAGAGAAACATCATGTCTTGGCTTCATGAAACCACTGGCTAGCTTTGTGGGGTTTTTCCTTAGAGCTGCAAACCACACCAGACGAGTCGGACAGTGTCCCAGTTCTTCAGTGAGCTGAGCTGTGTTCTGAGATCAAAAGGTAGCATCGTGTCAGGGAAGTGATTTGCTGCCAGGGTTTTTTTATCATAGTGTAAGGGTACTTCTAGGCTGCTAAGTTATTTCACTGAGCTAAACACTGCCAGGAATAAATGGCACCGCCCAAGACAGAATCCGCTCTCCTGTCTTAGAGACCGCAGACTCATAAAGAGGATAGCTGTATAGCTTAACTGGTCTCTATTACTGTAGGATAGGCGATACAGAAATGGTTTTTCCTGGCAGGCATTTGCTCTGTAAAGGGCCACAGTGACTGTGGTGGGGTGGCCCGATGTTTTGGTCCTACTAAGTGTCCAACTAGATCGGTGGTCTAGAGGTAACGCGCCTGTCTAGAAAGCAAAAAGTCTGGGTGGGAGTATGCGGTGGCTCGAATCCAGTTCTGGGCCGATCTCACTGATGACCTGAGCTGGATGCAGCGGTCACTGACTGCTCACTCTCAGCTCTGGTCAAGTTTTGCTGGTTTATTTTGGTATACTGTTTGTTTAGACGTGGTGTTTATTCGGGTATACTGTTTCTTTGGGTATACTGTTTTGTTTGGGTATAAGGTTTGTTTAGGTATACAGTTTGTTTTGATACACGCACGCACACACGCGCGCGCGCGCACACACACACAACACACACACACGCTCACAACACAACACACCACACACACCCACACCACCCACACACAACACACACACCACAACACAACACACACACACACACCAACCACACAACACACACACACACACACACACACACACAACACACCACACACACACACACACACACACACACACAACAACACACACACACACACACACACACAACACAAACACACACAAACACACACAACACACACACACACACAACACAACACACACACACACACACACACCACACACACACACACACACACACACACACACGCTCACACTCCCACTCCAGGGTTACGGTGACAAGTTCTATGTCAACCAGACAGTCTGGTTTGTGTTTGAGCGTCATGTCAGAAGATCCTCCAGGTAAAGAACAGCATCAGTATGCCTGTCTGCCAGAGCTGGAGATCATCACAGCCACAACACTTCGATACTTGTTCAACACTATTTACCAGTCCACAGAAGCAAAATGGTCCCTCCTTCCCCCCCCCCCCCCCCCCAACTGCTCTTTTAAGTTTGCACCGCCCCCTCTCCACTTTAATTCTACCTCCATCACACCTTTTCCTTGTACACCCCCCCTCCCCTTCTCAACATTCATTTACCATCGTAACTTAGGCCCCTCCCTTGGGGAGGGAGATGTGGGTGGGTGGTGCCGTTAAATTAAACTGTCATCATAGCCATGGGTTGGGAGACTTTGATTTGATGAGGGGGGAGGGGGGATAATGGATCGATGGGTGTGTGGGGGGGGGTACAGAGCATGAAGTGGCCACATTTTCTCCCCCCTCCCTCTCTCCGCCGGCTGTTGGCTGTTTAGAAGCGGATCAATCAGTCCGACACACACACACCTGGCTGTACTGCGCTGTGCTGTGCTGCGCTGTGCTGCAGACAGACAGACAGACCGACAGAGACACAGGGCAGGCAGGCCAGCCCTCACTTTGCCGCCTGCTGCACAGCAAACTGCCACTGCCGCCTCTGCAGCAGCAGTAGTAGTAGCAGCTTCAGTGTGAGTGAGCATCTTTATGTGGTTTCCTTCTTCCCACCTCTGTCCCTCTTGTGAGTGTTGTGTACTTGTTTGTTGTCCGTGCCGTGTCTCCGTGTCTGAGTGGCCGGCAGGGCCAGTGGTGTTGTCCACTCCTGTCTCTCACTGATGACCGCTCTCTTCTTGTTGCAGATACGAACACACTGCGCTATTTCTTCAATCTCGGAGTGGAGGTGAGTCGCTTCCTTTTGTTATTATTACTTCAGGCACTGCTTTTCTTCTACGCTTTCAGTTTGTTGCTTCACTGCCACAATAGATAGTGTTGCTGCTTGTTTAAGATTACTTTTTTTTTTTTGGGGGGGGGGAGGGTCAAACTAATATGTATTTTATCCCACATAGGCCCTTGATAAACTTGGCAATTCTTTCCTCAAGTTTCTTTTTTTTTTAAATTGGGGGGAGGGGGGGCTTAATCGTAAAATTATCTACAGTATGACCATTATAGTGCTAAACAGAAGTATTAGGGGATACGTTTGCGGGTGGGGGGGGGGGGGGGGGTAGTTGAGTTAGTAAAGAGTGGGGCATGCCTGTGTATTACTGCGTGTGTCGTCATTCTGTGTAACCGCTGTAGCACTACGCACATAGTTTGACTGCTCACTATGTAAGTCCCATGTGTTACCAGTTTATGACTGTGGGATAACGACATTTCTTTGTGTAGCATAGGAGGAGGGGGGTGCATTTGAGGTTCCGTGGCGCATGTGACAAGATTCGAGTGTAGAAGAGGAAGAAAAGTGTTTCCAGCTGTTTTTCTTTTTCTTTCTTCCTAACCGTCAACTTCATGACGGTTTTTGTTTGTTTTCCCCCTTTTTTTTTTTCAAAGAGCATAGCTTATTGTGGGTGTGTAGCTGGCTGAAAAGACTGGTGAAGTGTTGACAGCTGTGATAATGGCTACATCACTGCTGGAAAGAGTTCTCTTCGTCTTCGCATTGCAGTTCCTTGTTACGTTCTCGATGTAAGCACTTTTCAGAAAGTTGCTTTCACTAGATAAGGATCTTTTGCCAATAGAGTTGACCGGGGCTTTTTTGAGTATAAAACAATATCCCTATCTTTTTTGTATAAGTTTGCTATAAAACACCCCTTCTAACAACCTTTTCCAACCATATTTCCTTTTGGCTTTTTTTTTTTTTTTAGTATAAAGCAATATCCCATCTTTTTTGTATAAGTTTGCTATAAAACACCCTTTTACCTTGAACAATTTTTTTTCCCAACAATTTTTCCATTTGTTTTTCTTCTGCCCTTTTTTATTTTCATACCTTTTTAGCTTACCTTTTTTTTTAAAGCAAGTCTTGCCTTGTGTTTTCGTTGTCGTCAGCCAGTCATGGCAAGATAACAGAGGAAAGAAGGTAATCATGACAGCATTTGTTGCCTAGGGTAAAACGAAACTATCTGGTGTTCATCCTAAGTTTTATCAGGGCATCAGGTGAGGAAGCTGGTTCCATGTCTATCCAGATGATATTTGACTAGATACGGCTTGGCTTCTGTGGGATGTTGTGCTTGCGATGACGGTCTCATGGGAAAGGGAATGATGAAACTGGCTACTAGAGGGGTTGCCGTTCAGTGTTCTTCTTCATCGAACACTAAGACAGCAGTTATTGTTGTCTGTCGTAATTATGAGCCAAAATGCGTTAAGCGCCAGTCAAACCAGCCCAGCGTATCTGACTTGGGCATGGAAGAGAAACGTTATCTTTTAACTCTTTCTGGAAAATGAAGGCAGGAGAATGGGTTCAGAAGACAGAAAATAGACGAGAAGAAGGTAACATTTCAGTGAACTTTGACATTGATGTAAGTTTCTGTACTAGGAAAAACACAACAAGGCTTCATTCATCACAGAGAGCATTGGTCCTTCCCTTACTTACACAGAGCGCTAAGAACAAGGTTGTCTTAAGGAGTCTGGTTTTGGTTTTATCGCATTTTATGTGTGTGGTTTTACCCACAACGTGGTGCCCGCTCTGGGTTGACCGTTATGGTTGACCATGGCGTTGATACAAAGAACGACAGTAGAGTTGGTTTTATACCCTGTTGTAATCTATATTTAGTAGCACAGTTTTAATCTGACATTAAAAAAATTTACGAAGTGACAGCCCCAATATGGCCTGTACCGTAGGCAACGCTATTAATAACATGATTGGACTGGACACAGGTCGGAATCGACACATAGCTGGGCCACACAGCACTGCTGGTCAGTGAATCGTTCTGTGGAAAGAAAACAGTTGGCATTTGTTACACTGAAGACAGTCATGTTACCCTATCCACGTTGCAGAGCCTTGACTGGCCAGTGTCCTCACAGTGGCGTAACTTTCACAACAGCATGACTGTGGAGTGTGGCTGCTGAGTGTAACAAAAACGAGCGTGGGTGTGGCAAGGTCAGGATGAGTGGCGTGGGAACTGCAGCTCTGCATATATAGCACAGTTGACGGGGCAGGCAGGAAAAGAAGAAACTAAACAGTGTTTTTTCTTTTTGAGAAGTAGGAATAAAAGGGGGGCTGAACAGACCCAACAGAAGGGACGTGTCTTTTCTCTTCAACACGAAAAAGAGAGGAGGGAAGGAAAGGTAGACATGGAGAAGGATAGTTTATAATTTCTATAGAGCGTCAGCGGGAAAGATCTGTAATGAATTGACGCATTTTTAAAAGCTCCAGTTCTGTTGAATGCTTATTCAGTGGTGGGGGGTCGTGTCTTAACTGACTGAAAGTTGCTTGCCAGGCTGTACATAATTCAGGTGTATAGCACAGCCACCGACAGAATAGCCCAGGTCTACACTGCAACGAGAAGGTGTCCTGGCCCTGTGTTAGAAGCTATCGGTACTTGATGCAGACTGGAGTGTTTACTGTGTGTAGTGTGGAGTACCAGGCTGCAAAGCACTGTTTTGGGATGGGAATAAAGTTTTCACACCTGGAGTAATAGCTGTTTGTACTGTATGTGACGTACACAATTTTGGCAATGGTGCGTTTCAATATTTATATATATTTTGTTGTTTGTTATTTTTTCGTCAAACAGATGGTGCTTTTTTGCCTAAGTGAAATTCGATTTATTCAGAGCCAGCTGTTTCATTTATTTATTTTCTTCTTTGGGGAGGAGGGCGTGTAGGGAGGAGGGTGTGTAATTGATCGGGATGGTTTCTTATAGGGGAGGGGTGTCAAGTTAGTTGCGCTATTTATTTTTTTTTTGGGGGGGGGTATATGCATGCATTTAACATCCTTTAAATGGGGGGGGGGGTCTCTGTGCAATGTGAACAAGACCAGGTCTGGTTGCCGTGAGCCCTGGTGTTTATGAGGGGTTCTGTCAGCAGGATGTCGTTAATCTGCCAATCCTCTGCTGCTTTTTTCTGCCGTCCAGGATGGGGGCGACAGCTTCCACTTCCTACCCTGCTGCCCTCCACACCCCCACCCCCACTACAGTCTTTGCAAAGTGAGGCAGGCTGCATTGAAGTTTAAGGTCATGTAGTGTTGTTGTTGAAGTACCTTTCACATTTTTCTCAGACACAAAGCCCTTCTCGCTGCTTGATTTAACGATGATACCTCTCCTTTCGGCATTAGCTGAAGAAAACGGTGTTCTGCCTGCCGTTCACCAGTTACACGGAGAAAAAGCTCAGACCGGAATTTTTGTGTGTTAATATTCGACACGTTTGTATCACTTTCAAAAAGAGTACATTCTTCACATGTAGCATACATGTGGGAGGTGTTTTGAGTCATTCATTGTCATACCCTGTGCATCCAGGACACAGTAGGGAACAAGACAGATACCAAAAAGTCTTTGCAGCCGTGTGCAGCTCAGCTGTGTTCTGCCAATCAGTGTATTTAACTGAGTCTCTGTGCCGTGCTATGTTGAACTCTGAGAGCTTCTCTGGTGATAACTCTGTTGCTCTTCTATCTGTTGTCTCTCCCCTTTGCCAAGCAGACGTAAGAAGGAAACCCAAGGGCCACAGACCATGTGCAGGGACCCAGGCTTGGGCTCACAAGCAGCAGAAATGGAGAAATTTTCAGAGGAGCTCTTCAGTGTGGTGTCCCAACACTTCCCTCCTTCCCCCCCTCCAGCAAGAAATAGATGTTGGTGTGTTCACTGTCAGACCTGACAGTGCTGTTTGCTATGTGGATTTCAATGTGTGGTATTATTTCCTTTTCTCCAGTGATTTTGTTCCTTCCCATAGCAAGGCATGACGGGGTGGTGTTTGATATGACATAATGGGAGTGAATTTTACCTGAAGGGAATGTGTGGGGCTCTTTCTGTACTTACCCTGTCTTCAACTTCTGGGTATTGTATCCTTAAAAATATTCCTCTTTTACATCTTTCTTTTTTTTTTTCCTTTATCAATACTCTCTCTGTCTCTCCCCCCCCCCCCCCCGCTTTTTGTTTGTACTTTTCCAGTCTGTTTCATGCCTCTCTTCAAGTAAGTCTTCTAGTATCTTTCTGACATTTTGCAATGCCTGTGTTCTTTTGTTCGGGCTACTAGGGTCGTGCAGCGTAAACAGATGCCCTTTCTTTTTGTTGTTACTGCTTGCTCATATACTTTCATACATGTTTCCACCATTTTGTAATGTTTTTCTTTTATTACACTTTTTTGGGGGGGTAAACCGACGATGATAAACGACATGGAATGTCTGGCATCTTCAGCGCGACATGGGGGAGTGTGTGTGGGAGTGTGCGTGTGTGTGTGTGTGTGTGTGTGTTGTCTGGTGTGTGTGTGTTTGTCTGGTGTGCGTGTGTGTTTTGTCGTGTGTGTGTGTGTGTGTGTGTGTTGTCTGGTGTGTGTGTTGTCTGGTGTGTGTGTTGTCTGGTGTGCGTGTGTGTTTTGTCGTGTGTGTGTGTGTGTGTGTGTGCGTGTTTTGTCTGGGGTGTGTGTTCTGTCTGTGTGTGTGTGATTTATTCTATTTATTTATTGATCTATTTATTCTTTTATATCAAGGATAACGGAATAAGACTCGTCTGCCTTTTTAAATCCAGTCCAGTGTGTATGCAGTTTTGTAAATTTTATCACAATGGTCTACTCTTCCGAAAAGCGGAACAGGTTTTAGTGTGTGCGCAAGATGTTTTGCCTGTGTTCGCAGACAGGACGTCGGTTTAAAGTCTCATCTGAAGGATTTTTGTTGTCTGGTGTGGGTGGGTGTAAGTGTGTGTGTGTGTGTGTGTGTGTGTGTGTGTGTGTGTGTGTGTGTGTGTGTGTGTGTGTGTGTGCGCACGTGCGCGCACGTGGGCGTGTATGCGTATGTGTGTTGTCTTAGTAAAGTAAGGGAGGTACTGTCATTTGATATGATTTGATATTTGATTTTGACTTTCAATTGTTATTATGAGTTATTGGAGATGGACAAAGTAGTGACGGCTCTGAAATGGCCTTTGTAGTCGGTGTAGCTATAACTAACTAGCATGAAATGAGAAAAGCTACTCTGAACTATGAAAAGATGTATTCATAAAAAGGCTATTGGCCCGAACATAAAGGGGGCTGTGAAAAGATCTATTTATAGAAAGGCTATTGGCCCGTGCATGAAGGGGGTTGATGATTAAATCGAATGAATAATGAATAAGAATATGTGGTACAGTACAGCTGTGACAAATAAAGGACACAACTCCACAGTTGGAAACTTACGACTGCTTGGGGAAAAACAAAGCAAAAATAAAAACAAAATGACATGATGATGTCATCATTATAAAGGCTTTGCGTAGATAATATAATTATAAAGCTCAAGTGCTAACGACGTTAGGATTACTTCAGTTAAGGAGTAAACACAGTTTTTTAATACATAAGACTGCTTGTACATTGTGATGGCATATAATTTTTTTTTCCTAATATGATTAAAAGCAGGACAATGTAAAACAAAGGGCACACTTCAACTTCTGTTGCTTCATTACATAAAGAGTTTGTTCTATCAGATTCGCTTTGTATTTCATTTTTAAGTTGATGAACTTTATCTGACACATCCAGTTTGAATTCAGCCATTATTCTTTTTGAAATGCAAATAAATTCATTTCAAGCTTTAAAAGTTTGGTGTTATATAAGTTGGAGAGAGAGGGGAGAGAGAGAGAGAGAAGAGAGACAGAGACAGAGAGAGAGAATGAATGAATGAATGAATGCATAATTTTTATTTTTCAAGGGTAACAGAGTAAGTCTTTACAAACTTTTTTTTACATCCGGCCCTAGCTCTAACATGGGAAAAGCAACCCCAAAATACCCACATAAACCAAAAACAGAGAAAGAAGGGGGGACTCCCTGTTCTGTATAGTGTTAAAAGAACTTGCTGCACCATGTGTAAAAAGAACGGGAGGTCCCTCGTGATGACACACGTGTATGTCAACAGGCACGGCCTTGACCATGCCGCTGTTTGCCTGTTTCAGTACTTTCGCATCAGCGCCAACATGCAGCAGCAGCAGCAGCAACAGCAGCAGTCCCAGCAGCAGCAGCAGAGCTACCTGACGTCGCCGCTGCCGCAGATGCTGGCGGGCTGTGCCCCCACCACCGCCGCCGTCTACATGCCTCTGGAGCAGGGTGCGTCCTTTGCCGTGCCCGCCCTCCCCCCCTACTATCCCCCCAAGGCCAAGGGCCACCACCCCCACCCCCACCCCCACCCCACCACCCCGGGCAGGGCCGCTGCCCCCAGCAAAGGAGGAGGAGGGGGTGAGAGCAGAGTGGAGGGGATGGAGACGGGCAGTGACGTGTCGGACGCTGGCTTCACCAGCAGCGGGGAGGGGGGACAGACGGGAGGGGAGGAGGACGTGGAGGTGGCCAGCACCCGCACCGACGACGACTGCGGCTCCACACAGGGGGAGGAGGGCGGGGGGGAGAAGGGGGGGCCGAGCAAGGGGAAGGGGAAGAGGAAGTACTACATGTACGGCCCCCACAAGCTGATCAAGCCCATCAAGGACATCCCGCCCCGCTTCCAGCTCCTGCTGGCGGAGAACAGCGCCGCCAAGGCGCGCTGCGAGGGGCAGCCCATCTACATGCAGCTGTCGCCCCACGACTTCTTCACGCTGGACCAGGGCGACGCGGGCAGCGCGCTCAACGCGGACGCGCAGTGCTTCTACCCCGGCCACTCGTACGACGCCATCGTGGTGGACGACAGCGGCCTGGCCACCTTCGCCGCCAACGGCAGCGGCGTCACGGCCCACCACCCCCCTCCCATCCTCATGCCCCCGCCCCCCGCCATGCAGCCCGCAGGGGTGCCCACTCCCGTTAGCGTAGTGTACAGTTCTCTCCCCTCCTCTTCCGCCCCCGCCGCTTTGCCGCCCCCCACCTTCACCCGCTCCGCCCTCGCCCCGCCCCGCGGTGGTGGTGTGGGGGAGTGTGGGAAGGTGGGGGGTGCTGCCGAGGCCAATGTTGTGGTGGTGGCTGGTGGCTCCCTGGGCAAGGCTGCAGCCAGCTGTGGGCAGGACAAGCGGCCCGAGGAGCTGGCTGCAGCCTCCTCCCTGAAAATGGCCGGCGCTTCTTCCTCCCCGCACGGCGCTCTCTCTGCCTCCTACCCTCTCTCTGCCGTGCCTCACACCGCTTTCCCTGTGGTCTCCACCAGCATGCCGCCCCCTCTCTCTGCACCCCCCATGCATGCGGGCACTCCTGCCCAGACCCCTCTGGCTGGTGGTGGGAAGCCCTGTTTTTACATGTATTCTTCTCCCTCTGCAGGTTTCCCCGCCCTGCCGGCCACGCCGCCGCAAGGCCAGAGCCACCCCGGGCCGGCCCTGTCGCAGGGCCAGGTGGTGTATGTGATGAACCCGCAGGGCTACGGCCCCGCCCCGCCACCCCCCTGCACGGCCTATCAGCCCGCGCTGATGGCCCCCGCCCCCCACACCATGGGGGTGGCCTGCCCCCCTGTCGCCGTGCAGTGAACGTAGTAGGGATGAGTGCTGAGTGGTCTTGTGTGTGTGTGTGTGTGTGTGTGTGTGTGTGTGTGTGTGTGTGCGTGCAGACACGTGTTCACATAGTGGTCCTTGCTTCCAGCTCAGATAAGACAGTAGCCTAGCAGCAGCCAAGGTTGTCTTGTCGTCTTTGCTCGCACCCTGTGTTTTTTGTACAGACTGGTTCATAGACTTTGTTGTCCTCCGCGGCGACAGCTAGTGACCCATTCCCAGCACTGACCGTTAACTGGGGTGCTGGTCTTTTGATGCTGCAGTCAGTGGTCAGTGTTGTCATGACTGACGCTGGGACTCTACGTGTTCAGGCAACTGTCTCTAGCGCCAGTGTCTTCAGCATAATGCTGCTCTTGTAACCCACAGATGTAGGGATGTCTGTCTTCTTTTGACCTCTGGTGTATGACAGGAAGATAGATAACCAGGTCCTAGCCTTTGACCGGACCTTTTGTCTTTTGACAAGCCTATCTCCCAAGCTATTATTGTTACTGATGCTGTACTTTTGTAGAGTCTTATGCGATACAGAAACAAGCATTGCAGTTATGCCCACTCACTCATGGTTAAGTTTGCATAGCAGTGTGCGTGAGAGAGAGAGAGAGACATGCCATTTCTAGTTATGTTGTACAGAAAATGCTTCTTTCGTCAGCGTATCTGTGTGGTTCCATATCGTTAACAAGTACTGTAGTGAGTGTGACTGCACCGCCCCCTTCCTGTGTGACTGACACCATCTGTAGTCATGCCCTCCGCAAAGTTGTGGTCTGTCACTGTATATCTGAATTTAGGGAATCAAACTGTGCAGTATAGCCAGCAGTATGCAGCCATGAATGGTTTTCCACTGCCTAAGTTCTCCAGCAGCTTTCTGTCCTGTGCACTAGTGTCCTGACTGTCTGGCCACATGCCTGTGTTCTGTGAGCACGTTAGTGCAGTCAGATTTATTACACTGTAGGACTGGTGTATTGTCAGTATCAGCCAAGATAGAACCATTTTAAGCCCCTCCCTCCTGCCCCGCTCTCCCTATCCCCTTAAGAAATTTTGTACTGAAAGTTTTCTTTGTTGTCTTTTTTTTCTTATTGATAAATGTTGCCTGTTTTATTCTTTTTTATTTTATTTTATGGAATCATTCTCCTGTATTTTGTCCAGAAAATTCACCAACTGTTACTCCACCCTCCACCTCTTTTTATTTTTTTTCTTTTAAAATGTGTTTAGAATATAAGTAGTTTTTTGTTGTTTCTTCTATGTATCCTTAACTGTTATAGCAACCAGGGGTGGAATTTTCCTTTTAGACCCCATTCTAAACAGGGAATCCCCTGTCCTGACACTGCAATGCATGGGGGTGATGACATCTGACCTAGCATGCTTCTGGCTTGGTGTGGGACTGCTGGCTCTGTTGACACCCCCTCCCCCTCCCTTTTGCTTTGAAGTACACAGGGGTCTTTGTCGTTGTGGTAGTGGGCTGCTGCCTGTGTTCTGCTGACATCCCCACAGCTAGCTAGGTCATGTAGATCATTGTGTTGTTGTGGGGTCCATGTTGACAGATGGTCCCCCACACACCCCTAGCAATAACAGGCTGCTTCAGGACAGATCAGATCAGCCATCAGCTAAGCCATGATAACAGCGCTTTTGGCCAGCAACACATGTTCAACACCTTTCTTTTCAAAATTGGTGTGCTGTTTTACGGATTTGCCCTGAAATAAACTTGACAAGTAAAGTGGCTTGTGATCGGACTAGTAATAGGGGTTTGTAATGTTTTGACATATTCGTTCTGAAACAAACTTGACTAGTACAATGGTTTGAAATTTGATTAGTAAAGTGGTTGCGTAATGTTTTCACACATTCGTTCTGAAACGAACTTCAGAACTAGTTATATCAGCGCAGACTTTCAGATGGCTTCGATACCACGTGGTGGACCAGTCGCTCTAGTAGTAGACACTGAACCTTGCTTCAGTGGTTTAAGCCGTGTTTGGATTATTGCTACTAGGCAAAGTATCCCCTCTGTTTCAAAATAAGTTTATCACCTAAGGGCAGCACCAGGTGTGGTAAGAAAAATTCACGTTCTAGCAAAGTTTACCCAACACTCTACATACAGCCTCCAGCTACATTTCTAATCAAAATTGTTTCCCAAGCTCCTCAAGACCGCTGAAGAAGCTGAAATGATGGGGAAAGTGTTGTATGATGTTTCATGTTGGAAATTGTAGAGTGTAAAATAGGAAGAAACTAGTAAAGCCAGTATTGCTAAAATAATTACGGATTCGTTGCGTCTAGCGATAAAGCAAAAGTGTATAGCCGTTAGTCATGAGTTCTTTTGCTACTCATTTTCCAATAGTCACTTGTGTGCTGGGGATGTCAGTTGACCTGCATAGGATTATGTCACACACAGCCTTGGTCTGACAAAAATGTTTTACAGATGGAAACAGAACGACTGTAGACTGTGTGTTCATACCATTCCAAAAGCTCAATGTGACCTTGGCAATAGATAGTGGAAAAACAGTGTAAAAGACTCATAGATTCTTAAATGGCACAAAATTAAACACCGAAACATTTTGTAACGGCACAAAAATCAACATTGCGCACAAAATGGCACAAAATTCAACATTGCGTAAATTTTGTAATGGCACAGAATTCAACATCGCGTACATTATACAGTAGCACAGAGTTCAGCGTTGCCTACATTGCAGAAAGGCACAGAAGTCACCCTGGGCTAGGTGCCTCTGTTCGGAGTCAGTTCAGGGCTGGGTCAGTAATGGGTGTTACAGTAGGGGAGAGGGTTCAGACCACTGTGTGTGACGTAATCCTGAGCTGTGAGGGGACATGGCATTGTGCGTGCTGTTTCTGTAGACCTCTCTCCCTCTCCCTTCCTCCTTCCTTCTGTCTCTCCCTCCTCCCTCCCCTCCCTCCCTCTCTCTCTCTCTCTCTCTCTCTCTCTCTCTCTCTCTCTCTCCTCTCTCTCTCTCTCTCTCTCTCTCTCTCTCTCTCTCTCCTCTCTCTCTCTCTCTCTCTCTCTCTCTCTCCTCTCTGTTTTTGTCACTATCGCTATGCTTTTTTTTGGTTCCATTCAAGATGATGGCTGCCCTCTGGCTCTGTTAGTTAGGACCGAGACTGTAAAAGTCCCTACCACCATTTATTCCTTAAATCGTCACATGACAGCATTGTGCTCATCCGGCTCTTTGGAAACAGACACCTGCAGTTTGTTGAACTTGTTCTTCCATTGTACTTGCTGTTGCTGCGGAGGAAGGCCAGCAGGTGTTGACGGTACTGTTTCAGTCCATGGTTCCTTCAGGCCGCAGTGTGGTGCCTTAACCTCAGACAACGAAAAACCAGGGACTCCAGCTGGAATTCCACACACTGTCACCGTTGATTGAATAACTATGCTCAATGTCTGTCGTTTTGATTGATTTGTATGCAAATTTTTGTTAACTGTGTATATATACATTTTCATGTAGATATTTGCATTTGCTTTCTTTAATTGGCTGTTGTTTGTTGTTGTTGTACATCCTCTTTACGCAGTAAATACTGCCTGCCTGACTATTCCCAAAGGCGTTTTGTCTGGGTTATGGTGACGTTTTGTTCCTCCAGAGATTTCAGTCCACATTCTCTCACAGACCTTACACACTAGTTCTGTCCTGCTAATGTCTGTATTTCCTGCCCTGTAAACGGAAGAACGAGTGACTGGTTGTGTTGATGTCGGCTGCCTGTATTAATTAAAGTGCAATGCACTATATGCTTACTAAGACAACACAGTTGGGTATAGTAGACATGGAAAAGTGAAGTAACTGTCTGTCGTGTATGGCACTGGCTGGTGTGGCACAGGGCTTGGTGTGATTTCTAAAGGCTCCCAGTCTCTGTCCACTCCCTACCAGTATGTCACAAGTCTCTCCCAGCTAGATACCACCACCACATTACATCTTACCCCCCTCCCCCTCTGATCTAGCGCTGTGGGCGACGACCCCTCTTGAATCTGGCGTGTGTTGGGGACATGGGTGTATGATGTGGGTAATGAACGGGTTGTGACGCCACTGCTTGTGCAATGTACCATACACATCCCACTGTATATGCCAAGTAAGTTGTATTATGTGAAAAGGATTAACGTGGAGCAGCGTATGTGGATGAGCCTTCGATTCCCTGGAAAAATCAGACCTGAAACTGAGGACAGAGGGAGGTAGGGCCTAAGTGTCTGTGTTAACTGAGAATAATGTTGCCTCCATACATAGACACAATGCGCTGGTCTTTTTCGTGTTAGTGTCTCAATATAAAAAAATTGTGTGTAGGCAGGCAGATAAGATACAAATTTCATTTTTGTTTGGGTTGTTAAAAAGAGTATTCTGTATGTCACCAGACCAGTAAAATTATTGTGAGCTGTAGATTAGGTGAAACAAACTGTTCTTTTTTCCCCTTCTGTGTGACCGTGCTTTTCCAGATTCAACAAAGCGTATAGATCTGTTAAAATATCAAACTCTAAAGCATTATTCAGTAGAATTTAGAAGTAAAATGTATATTTTTCTCTCAAATGACATAATACATCAATCATTGTAGGCCTACCGTTAGTTCGTTCACAAGTCCTTGTGTTTTGCCTCCATATCTCTATGGTATCATTGGTGTAAATACTTCGTCTTTCTTTTCTTTTCTTTTCTTTTTTGAACTGTGATGACGTTTTTCCTCAGATCAACCGTCATAATATACTCAAAAGATGCGTCACTGAACTTCCAATACTCCTTGTATGTTCGACTAAGATTATGTGTGATTATGACTTAGATTCTGCGTGATTATGACTTAGATTCGTGATTTTGACTTAGATTCGTGATTTTGACATTATGTGTGATCATGACTTAGATTTTGTATGATTATGACTAGGATTCTGTATGATTATGACTTGGACTCAGTGTGATGTAAACTGAGCTCTTGATGTAGTGAGGTGGTGTGGAATTGCCAAGCCAAGTGACAGTGTCGTTTGCTGTGGTCTGAAGATGTGATCAACGTAGAATGAGTACAGACCAAGTTGACTGCAAAGCCTGATCTCATCTCTCTACTCTTCATTCAGTTTTCCGGGGACGACTCCCGCTGTTCTTAAATCCCAGTTGAGGTTTGTACGCCTGAAGGCTAAGCCTATTTCCTCGCTGACTGGGAGTTGAGCGATGGATGGTGTGCCGGACTCTGACCCCGCCCGTCTCCATCGTTGTTGAGTTTGTTGAGGCAAGGTATAGACAGACTAGGGCCAGATGCGGGGGGGGGGGGGGGTCTTTGTGCTGGGGCCGTCGGCAGCGGCAGTGCTTTTGTGGCCGGCGGTGTCGTGCACAGCTGTCGGCCCCCTATCGACAGAACCATTAGCCCGGCAAAGAAATCAAACAGCACACCTACCCATAAAGTTTTGTTTTGGGAGTGGGAAGGGGAGTGGGCGTTAAAATTTGCTTTTGGAGAGAGATGGCCTAGAGCTTTTTTTTTTTTTTTTTTGGAGGGGGGGGGGGGTAAACGTAAAAAGAGATCGTTTGCACAGACGTTAAATTTATGGGAGTGGTGCCTAGAACCGTTGGTTTCTATCCGATATTGTTGGCTGACTTGGTTAGGGTAGGTACTGAGGCGTAGTTAGAACTGGCAGAACGCCTGCAGTAAAGGGGAATGTCAGCTGTGCAGAAAACGACCTGTGTGATGACAGTAGCACTGAACTTTGGCGCAGTGATTGTTTTAAGATCTCTTTGCCGTGGACTGGCCACGGAACTTGTCAGTGTATAGTTCATGTTTCTTGTCACTGTAATGTCGTTGTTGCGTTCTGTGTTCTGTACAAAAGTTGGCCAGAAAAACTGTTATCGTATTGTAGATGCAGTATGATGGAAAAGCGATTGTGTGGTGGTCGTTTCTAAACCGTTACTGCTGGAGGTTACACACGTTACACTATAGCGTTACTGTGGCTCTGCCCAAGTCATGTGGTGCCACTACTGTTTTGGTTTGGTCATAGTGTCTGTTTTTAGTAGACACTTTTCTTTTAGTTTGTTTCACAAGTGTTTACACTATAGTTGGTTCTCTGCACAATATTCCTGTTCTACTTTGCACAAGTTCTTGATTACAACGTTGATAAAGAAATGTAGAGTTTTGTCGCTATGACTTGCCGAGTTCAGTACATTTGAAACAGTTTAGTGGTCGTAAAGTTCATAGTGTAATGTGTTCATCAATACCGTCGCTGTAGCTTTGTGATTTAATGATTTGTGCTGTAGCAGATGTTACTTAATATGTGAAGCAGACTTAAGTGTCATGTTCAGGTCCATTGTGAGTGTGGAGTTTCCTGTCGTGTTGGAAACGGCCAGCACTAAGTAGCGTTCTGTTGAGAGAATCTTGCCACTGTGCCCAGCGCCTAGGTGTACTTACTTGCACTGTGTCTGGAAGTATGCACACAAACACTCCACTGTGGATGTTATTTCCCTTTTATTTTTTTTTTGTTCCCTGGCTAGAGCTCCAAGGTTCATCAAAGGCGAGATTGTGCCTATGCCCCTATTTTTACCCCACCATTAAGGTCACTACTGTGAATACGGGGATAGTGTCTAAACATGACCCCAGTATGCGGTTGGTTTTTTTTAATTGTCATCCGTTCCTACCAGGACAAAATGGCCTGCTCTTAAAAAAGGCGGAACTGGTTGTTTACATGTTCACAAGGCTTTTTCCTGTGTTCGCACACGGGCCTTGGTTTATAGTCTCATCCGAAGGACTTTTAAAAAATGGGAGTCAGTACTGACGTTAACTCCAGGATAAAGTTCCCTTAAACGGACACCTACATGGTGGCTCAAGCCCTGGGGATCTGTCAGATCACGAGCACAATGCTCTAGGCTGTCCCAACCCCCTGAAGGGCTCTGATAAACACCATCGCTCTGTCCATTATGAGTGACGGTATCATCAGTGCCCCTTAGCACTAGTGTAAGAAGGTCCCTTCTGCAGTGTCCCTGTTGACGTCATTTGTCAGTGTCCCTCAGTGACATCCGGCTGTGATGATCTTTCTTGTGTCCCTCCTACTGTACTGTGATAATCGATGTCACCCTGTGATGCTGTGAAAGTCTCTGGCAGTGCCCCTGTTGACGTAATGACATCATCAGTGTCCACCAGTGATGTAGTATTGTCATGGTCCCCTTTGTAGTGTCCCTGTTGACATTGTCATCACCAGTGTCCCCCAGTGATGTGTCGTTGTAATGGTCTCCTTTGCAGTGTCCCTGATGACATAACGTTGTCATTGTCCCCCTGTGATGTTGTGTTGTCATGAACGTCCCCTTCACAGTGTCCCTATTGACGTTATATCATCATCAGTGACGTAGTTCTATAATTATGTAATTATCAGTGACCCCCAGTGACATAGTTTTGTAAATATCAGTGGAAACACCCCCCACCCCGTACCCCCGTGACGTAGGTTTGTAATTATCAGTGACACCACCCACCCACCCCACGCCCGTGACGTAGTTTTGTAATTATCAATGACCCACAGTGATGTAGTTTTGTAATTACCAGTGACTTAGTTTAATTGTTTGTGCCCCCTGTGACGTGATTTGTAAAGAAATGTCCGTGATGTAGCATCTGTAATGACCAGTGATATTGTCTTCAGTCAACTTGTTGTAGGTAGTTGTCGTTGTTTAGTGATTGTTGACTTGCTTTTGTCCAGAAATGATTAACATGTTGTTCAATGATTGACATGTTGTCCCAATGATGATTGATAAGTTGCTGCGTGTAATGATTACTATCAAAAGTCCGGGACTGGACTGATAATGAGAGCTTTTCAGTTTTGTGTGCGTTGTGTGAGGTGGAGAGGAGGGGGTGGAGAAGGGGGCAGGGGCAGGCTGCCTGTTCGGTGATCAGCAGACAACACGATGACTGACTGACTGACCCACAGAGCAGGGCAGCCCTGCCTAGTGCCCTGAACACACTCCGCTAACAGAGAGATGGCAGGTGGAGAGAGTGGCGACAGTGAAGAGACTCTGGATGAAGCTGTGTGGATGAAGCTGTGTGGATGTTAGTGGTGGTGGGTTAGGTGTACTGTGTTTGCTGTGAAGAACGAGAAAGGGGGATCTGAAAGTGAGACTAGTGACGGTGAAAATGGCTCCTGGGGGATGGATGGGGCGCTGGTAGCATGGCTGTTAGTGATGGTGTAACCCAAAAGTGGATGTGGGATTCGCACGTCCTGTTTTTATAGATGTTTGAAAGTTTGCCGAAACCCAAAAGATGAGATGTTGGTTGGTTTTAGCAGCTTCTGAGAAGGCGAGAATGGGCAAGGTGTAGAAGCTGGTCCTGTTTGAGTTGTTGGGGAATGTTGGGTTCAGGCTTCAGGCAGGTATGGGTGCTGTTGTTGGAGTAACATAGAATGGAGACACCAACCAAAAAAATGACGTAGCAAGACCTCGCCATGCTTAGCTCTATAAAGTAGCCATGTTGAATGATTACAAGTAAGTTAATTGATCGCTTTTTTAAAATCTCATTTGCATATTCTGGGTGTTGTCCTTCATTTTGTTAATCCATCTTCGTACATTTTTTTTTCGAAAAAGATCCGCGTTTACGCGTACAGAAATCAAACGACTTGTCAGAAGAGTACTAGATCCAGCATTGATTATAAGACGTGGAAAATGTTTTAAGTGCATAGTCGGTGCAGTTGTGCAAGTATATGGAAAGTTTTATGAACGCGCATTTTGCTGCTGGATTTTTATTCCACTAGGTGAAGATTTAAGGGAAGGCTGGATGAAGGAAGGAAGGACGGACTTGTGTTTGTGGCGAACATTGCATTTTCATCTGTTGGGAATCGGTGAATGGCGGAGTGCGAGTGAAGCAACAGACTGAGGAAGAAAGAGTGAAGATAGAAAAGAGACACCACTCTGAATCGGCAGTTGTGAGAGAGTGACTGACTGACTGAATGCCCACGGGCGTGTTCGTTGTATAGAGAATGTTTTCATGTCCAGTTTTTGGCGTATTTATTTTCGATTTTCTGTCTTCTTTTCTGGTCTTTCTTGACTCCCATTTTTCCATCACTTTGTAATCTACATTGATTCATCTGTTCTCTTGTTAAACCATTAAAGTTTTTTCACAATAGCCGTTTGTAGATGATTATGTGTTGTGAATGTGACAGTTATGCTGTACGTGTGTGTGTGACAACTGTGTTGTGTGTATGTGACAACTGTGCTGTGTGTATGTGGCAACAGTGCTGTGGATGTCTGTGACAAGTGAAGATGGAACATCTATCGGATCAGATCAGCAGCAGAAAGTGTAGCGCAAGTTGACAGACGGATCACAGCCCTGTCCTAAACAGGGAGGGGGCAGTGCAGCTCAAAGCTGATCACTTTTCAACTGAAAAACACTGACTGGCTGTCAACCAACCCACTCTTTTCGGCGGGGACCTCTCCCTCAATTTAAATTGCGCTCGCAATTTGACGACCTGGGTTCGATTCCCGGTCGAGGGGATTTTTCCTCTGGAGTTGACATCAGTGCTGACTCCACTCTCCCCAAAAGTCCTTCGGATGAGACTATAAACCAAGGCCCCGTGTGCGAACGCACGCAGAACATCTTGCGCTCACGTTAAATCCTGTTCCGCTTTTAGTAAGAGTAGGCCATCGTGTGCCGGTGGGAACAGATATATACAAAACTGCATACATACGGGGACTGGATGTAAAAAAAGCATATGAATGCTTATTCCATTATCCTCGATATAAAAGAATAAATTAGCCAGCCTGTGCCTACATCTCTCTTCTGCCTCTCTGTCGTCTGTTAACCTATTCGCATTCATGTCGACAGCAGTGTATGAAAGGAGCACCAACCAATTCCGTTTTAACTCCTGTTATGTCTCGGAAACGAGATGAAAATAATGGCAAGGCTCACTCACTGACCAGGAGGAGCCTGCAAGAATTTGGGCAATTTTGACGTGGCGAAGCCAAACCCACTGCAGATGGTAGGACACATGCTGGGTGTGTGTATAACATCCATACCACGAGTCGTAGCTGGCCAATTCTTCTGTGATGGGTGAATGGATCTCGCATGCAGGATGTTTGCACTGGAAACAACAGTTAATAGTTTGATCTGTAGGAAATGCAGTGGAATGGAGTAGGCATCAATGTTCACTTTTGAGGTGATGTACCTTCGGGTGATTTTGTCCCTCCAGAAATAAGCCTACATTAAAAAAAAATATCTGTGAGAACAACAATCCACAAAACATCTTGCGCACACGTTAAAGCCCATTCCGCTTTTCGGAAGAGTAGTCCATTGTGTGCTGGTGTGAAAGGATAAAAATTTACAAAACTGCATTAGGAGTACACTTTTTTCTCTCTGTTTTTCAGTCCAAGATTCACCAATGGTGAGATTTTTGCGTATGGGACCGTGTATGCCCCCATATACACGTAGCTAGTTCCATGTCTTCTTTTTTTTTCAAAGAAAAACCTAGAATAACCAGCATCCCGACACATAACTGTTCCCGTATATTTTTTTTCCCAAAATAACCATCCCTACACGTAAATGTTCCGTGTATTTTTTTAACCCAAATAACCAACATCTCAACACATAACACGACATGAAGGACGGATAGCCTGGTTGGTTAGAGCATTGCCTCATGATCTGTTGACCCGGGTTCGAATGCCGTTACCCTGGAGTTGCCATCAGTGCCGACTCCCAGTTTTCCCAAAAGTCCTTCGGATGAGACTATAAACCGAGGACCCGTATGCGAACACACGCAGAACACATTGTGCACATATTAAAACCTGTTCCGCTTTTTGGAAGAGTAGGCCATTGTGTGACGGTGGGAACGGATAACAAAATGCATAAAAAGCACACGAGCCTCGTCGAAGTAAAAGAATACATAGATAAAAAATAAAAAAAACTGTTCCATGTATACTATTAATCCTTGAATAACAAGCATCTCGAGCGTAAACTGATTTAATGGGGTTATCTATACAGCATCAGGACACCCAACTATGTTTCTTTTTTTTTCTTTTTTTTAAAAAGGCCCAGTATATCCTCGCGTAACTGTTCCGTTTAGTCTGTTGACTTCTGTGCTAATGCAAACTCCATTTTCCTTCCCCACGTCAGCCTTATTCTACTTGTGTGGCTGTATTTATTTACTTTGTGTAACTTCCGCTATCTGAACAACATTAAAGCTCGTGTTTTTGACTGAAAAGGATTTCTGTTGGGTTCCTTATTTCGACTGTGCTGTGTTTTTCCTTAACCTGTATACTGACAGAAAATGTCAAGAAAAGGGGTGACATCCCCCCCCCCGCCCCCCCCCCCCCCCCCCCCCCCCCTTCATTGCAGAAGTGGAGGGGAAACAGTTCCTATTCTGGTGCTCCACGTTCATTTTCCTTTTTCAACATGGCGCATGCTCCTCGTGTTTCGGTTTGTACGTCCCGCCAAGGTGACCTTCCTCATGGACTCTTTAACCTGCGTATGTTTTTCTTGTGCGTGCGCAGTGCAGCACTGGTTGGTCGGCCTGGGAAATCAGAAGCTTCCTGACTTGAGCCAATAAAATAATGCGTGGATTTGAACCCCACCTTCTCACCTTCAATGTGCCTAGTGTCAAACATTGCGCTGGCAATTTGACACCGAGTTCGTTCCTTGTAGGATTTTTTCCCCTGGAGTTAACATCAGTGCTGACTCCACTCTCCCCAAAAGTCTTTCGGATGAGACTGTAAACCGAGGCCACGTGTGCGAACGCACACAGAACATCTTGCGCACACGTTAAATCCTGTTCCGCTTTTCGTAAGGTATGCCATTGTGTGCCGTGGAACAGATGACAATATTTACACAACTGCATACACACGGGACTGCATGTAAAAAGCACATGTGCTTATCCATTATCCTCGATATAAAAGAATTAAAAAAAATAAAATAAATGTGACCAAGTACTCGCTTAGGCCTAAAGCGCCCATGGCTGGTCAGATCATGACGCATGATCTGTTGCTGTTGGTACTGCTGCCGTAGGACCTGTAGGATCTTGAACAAGTTCCAAAGGATCGATGATAAGTGTGGTGTGGTGTAGTTTGGTGGTGTGCGGATGGTGTGGTGTGGTGTGGTGAGGTGTGGTGATGCGGTGTAGTGTGGGTGGTGTGGTGTGGTGTGGTAGGGGTGGTGTAGTGAGATGTGTGGTGAGGTGTATGTGGTGTGGTGTGGTGAGGTGTAGTGTGGTGTTGTGTGGTGAGGTGTGGTGTGGTGAGGTGTAGTGTGGTGTGTGAGGTGTAGTGTGGTGGGTGTAGTGTGGTGTGGTGTGGTGTGGTGTGTGTGTGGTGTGGGTGTGAGTTGGTGTGGTGAGGTGTGTGTGGTGGGTGTAGTGTGGTGTGGTGTGGTGAGGTGTAGTGTGTGGGTGTGGTGGGGGTGTGGTGTGGTGTGAGTGATGGTGTGGTGGTGTGGGTGAGGTGTAGTGTGGTGGGGTGTAGTGTGTGTGGTGTGGTGCGGTGTGGTGGTGGGTGAGGTGTGGCGTGGTGTAGTGTGGTGTGGTGTGGTGTGGGCCAACAAACCCAACACTTGCCAGCACTGACAGACAGACAGATCACTGCCCTGTTCATTTTGTCCTGCCAGCTGTCCCCAGTCACAGCTATCTTTAATTCTTCATCATTGATTGTTACTCATAGGTGGAAAGGGGACCCCCCCCCCCCCCCCCATTCTTCCTTCGCTTCCCTGCTCTTTACAAGGTGACACAGGCTGAACGGATCGCATTCTGTTGCTTGGTGACCTCTGAAGCCAGCTGCACACAGTCTCCATTACATGGGTAGGAAACGGAGGGGAGGGGAGGGAGCAGGGTAACTTTGTAGTTACAGCGTTACATGGTTAAGAAACAGAAGGGAGGGAGAGGGGTAACCTAGTAGTTACAGCGTTACATGGTTAAGGAGGGGAGGGAGCGGGGTAACCTAGTCGTTACAGCGTTACATGGTTAAGAAACAGAGAGGAGGAAGCGGGTAACCTCGTAGTTACAGCGTTACATGGTTAAGAAACAGAAGGGAGGGAGAGGGGTAACCTAGTAGTTTACAGCGTTACATGGTTAAGGAGGGAGGGAGCGGGGTAACCTATCGTTACAGCGTTACATGGTTAAGAAACGGAGGGGAGGGGAGGTAGCGGGGTAACCTCGTAGTTACAGCGTTACATGGTTAAGAAACAGAGGGTAGGAGCGGGATAACCTAATAGTTACAGCGTTACATGGTTAAGGAGGGAGGGAGCGGGGTAACCTAATAGTTACAGCGTTACATGGTTAAGAAACGGAGGGGAGGGGAGGTAGCGGGGTAACCTCGTAGTTACAGCGTTACATGGTTAAGAAACAGAGGGTAGGGAGCGGGTAACCTAATAGTTACAGCGTTACATGGTTAAGAAACAGAGGGTAGGGAGCGGGGTAACCTAATAGTTACAGCATTACATGGTTAAGAAACAGAGGGTAGGGAGCGGGGTAACCTAATAGTTACAGCGTTACATGGTTAAGAAACAGAGGGAGGGAGCGGGTAACCTAGTCGTTACAGCGTTACGCTCGCGATCTAACGACACAGGCTCGAGACGCCTGTGTGAGGGGATTTTTCCCCTGTGGGTAACATCAGTAGCGACTCCATTCCCCCTAAAGTTTATAAATGAATAAATAAAATAAAAAGTTCTTTCGATCAGATTGTAAACGGAGGTCTAGCGTATGAATGCCCGCAGAACATCTTGTGCACACATTAAAACCCATTCCACTTTTAGAAGACTGGGTCAGTGTGTGCTGGTAGGAACGGATTACATGATTTAAGAAATCACACTGGTGTCGTGTTTAGACACCATCCCCGTGGCTACCTTAATGGTGGGTAAATGGTCACACGCACACAAATTTCACCATCAGTGAACCTCGGAGCTCTAGCAATGAGAAGTGGAGGAAGCTGGTTGCAATCTATTCAGTGGTGTCCCCACGGTCTGCGAGACTACGGGACAGGTGAAGGTGAAGAAGAGGAAACGGGACAAGACAGCTTAGTGGTCAAAGCACTCGCTTTCCCCCAGCCAATGTTAAGCAGCATCGAGACAGGTTACCAGTTGTATGGGTGACCGTTTGCGCGCCTTGGCTTCAGTACAGTCCCCCAGTTCACCCAGCTATAAATGGGTACCTGCCCTCTTTAGGGTCAGGAAAGGTAAAGCAGCGAGGTCTCTGACGCCTCTCTCCCCTACGACCACAAAGGTTATAGGACACCTTAACCTTACCTAGAAACAAATAGAGAGAAAAAACCAGAAAACACAAGTAGTGATGTGTGAGAAATATGTGAGAAAACTGCTAATGATCTATCAGAAAGCGAACACGGTGATGTGTCTGAAGTCCATTCTATAATATATAATATCTGAACGCACAACAACAGTGTGTCAACACAAGCAAAAATCCTAAGACAGCGCCTCCAACTCTATGACAGAAAACATGATCAACAGTGTCATAACTTGTCAAGCACAGGTATACGCATACATGTTAAACATTTTCACGTCATCCATGCCTTCGGTCATGATACTGTATACCTCTTTAAGTCACAGAAGATTTTTCTGCGTGAAATTGGGGCTACTTTTCCCGGGGAAAGCGCGTTGCCACAAAACCAGCGCCACCCATTATTTTGGTTTTGTGTCCAAATGCCTTTTTTCTACAGAATTTTGCCAGGGACAACTCTTTTGTAACCGCGGGTTCTTTTATGTGCACTAAATGAGTACTGCACACGGGACCTCGGTTTTTCGTCTCATCCGAAAGACTAGCACCCAGCCACCACTCTCGGTCTAGTGATTAGGGGAAAAGTTTTTGGAACAAACAGCCATCGAACTACCACACACATGAAACCCAGACCCTTCGCTTTCTAGGCAGGCGCGTTAGCTCTAGACCACCGATACACCTGCTCATCCACAAGAGACGGATGAATTTGAAAGTGTGCGCAGGATGTTACGTGTGCATCCACACATGGGACCTGGGTGTACAGTCTCATCTCAAGGACTTGCAGAGCAATGAAGTTGACATCAGTGATATATGCGGGTGAACATCTCCATGACCTGTGACCATGACCAGAAATCTGTCCTGTTCAAAGCACTATGGCCCTGCCAATATAGGCCTACTCTATTTTTTAAACACAATTGAGCAACTCTTCTTCTTCTGCGTTCTCTGGCTTTGCTAATTTTTTGTCCGGTCTGGATGGCAAAGTCTGCAGTCTGTCGTAGTGACCCCACCGGTCTCCGCAGTTTGTTTTTTTCATGGAGCTCTACCGGCCACGTCTGGTGTATCAGAGTGTTTTATCCATTTATTTATTCTTTTATATCGAGGATAATGGAATAAGCACTCATGTGCTTTTTTACATCCAGTCCCCGTGTGTATGCAATTTTGTCAATCTTGTCATCTGTTTCCAACGGCACACAATGGCCTTCTCTTACGAAAAGTGGAACAGGATTTAACGTGTGCGCAAGATGTTCTGCGTGCGTTCGCACACGGGGCCTCGGTTTATAGTCTCATCCGAAGCCCCTTGTCATGTCTGATGGTAACACAAGGCACACAGTATACAGTTGTTCTTGGTTTGAACAAGACAACAAAGGTGCACAGCGTCACACCAGCACTGTCACCTTGTTACCCTCCTCTCTGCTCCCACCTCGGTGCGTTTTACCTTGTATTGAACATAGTACAATTTTCTTTGCTTGTTGCGTTGGGGTTTTTTCACCGTATTATCGTTTCTACGCAGGGAAAAAATCTGACCTGTTTCTTTAACCTTGTATACGACACTAACGGGGGATTCTGGCAAAGGGCCTGCATGTTGATTTTGTAATATCACTGTTCATCAACACACGCACAAACAGCCTCTTTACACACACACATACGCGCACACACGCGTGTGCATGCACACACACACATATGCACACACGTAGGCGCTCGCGCGCGCGCGCGCGCGCGCGCGCACACACACACACACA
>CM060321.1:10955324-10957824 GCA_030674155.1 Stramonita haemastoma | reverse complement strand
GTAAACTATAGTGTCATCACCCATAGACTTTTACTATGTTTTGTAATGTAATGGAATGTGGAGAGGGAGAGGGGAGAGATTCGGAGAGTGAGAGGAGGGGTGTTGTTCAATATGAAAATTAAAGACAAAAGTAAAATCTATGCTCTGGAGTTAGTTTGAAAATGTGCTGAAAATAATTTGTATTATATGACTCATCATTCATGTATCACAGTTTATATTTTTGGTAAAAGGATATTTAAATTAACTTTTTTTTAGTCTTTCAAGTTGCATACATTATCAACATTCTCATACTGTCAGCAGCAAAACAACCATAGTGCGCACGCACACACACACACACACACACACACACACACACACACACACACACACACACACACACACACACACACTTCACATAATAGGATAGGAAACACAATTCTTGACAAAAGGAGGTTTGAATGAAAAAATCTACACAAGAACTGCTAACCATGAATTCTACACAGAGTTTAGCAGTTGTGCTGTGAAACAAAAAGGAATTGTCAGTTGTTGTTTTTTTTAATGAGTAACCCATGAATCAATGGACTACGCCTTTCATCACATACTTCCATTTAACAGCACACTGAACATTGCATAAATGTGCAAGAGTTATCATTTACTGACTGGACTCACTGATAGGGTGTGAAAAAGTCTAATTGTGACGCTCCACCACATAATAAGACGGAGTGCACATGAGGTCAATTTTTAGTTATTGACATGTTATTAATGTGCAATAAAGTGGCTATCAAATACAAAAAACAGATTGAAAATCGGACAATTCTGTGCAAAGTTATTACAAGTTGAAATGATAGACTACAGGAAGTGGCAAAATGAGAAACGGGCAAGTTTATTTTCGTAACACGTTGTCAGAATGAGGGCTTGGGTATTTTCAAAACGCATTTAAAAGCAAAAGGGATAAAAATTATGCCTTGATATTTCATTATAAGGTAGATAAACGGATATAGTTTAATAATTAATCAAAATCTCAAAATTGACAACTTGACCGCTACCTGCCTTTAATGGCTCCTAGAGCAAAATTGGGTAATGTGCTAAGCGACTCATTTCGTGGCGGAGCGTCACAATTGAATATAAAACAAAATCTTTCCTGTCAGATGGGTATGCTTATTAGGTGAGGGAGGAGGGGGAGGTGCTGTCCCATCTTCTGTGAGATTCCTATTCTACTGTTCCCACACTGCTCATACCAATCTCTGCCCCAACCACACTCAGATATTGCATCTGCTGGGAGCCAGTCATTGTCAGGCCGCCATGAGGCCACCAGCCTGAGGGGCCCTGCACTGCTGCTGAGTCACTTTGGTGGTGTTAACTGGTGTCAGGCCTGAGCTAACATATGCAGGACAACACCTAAGTCCTAAAGACTTAAAAAAGATAACAATTCTCTCCCACACTCAAGTAAGATGTGCTGGGCCTGACTTTTCAGATGGTTAACAGCAGGACAACACATTTTCGCTCATATGACACTTTGACAGGCAAGAATAGTTGCTGTCTGAGCCTTTGAAAAAGGAGAAGAATCCTTATGACTCATGGTATTCGAACCCATGACCTTCCAGCTGTAACCCAAGGTGCTAACTACTGCACCATGGTGGATAGTTCAATTAGGTATGCCATTCAGTTTTAATTCTAAAACTTTGTACATGATCCTTATTATTGCCTGTTATAGTACATTCTGAAATGGTTTTATTTGCATTAATCATGATTGGTAATGGTTCTGGTTTACTAACATCATGAATGCATCTGAAAGTCAAAGTCCTTTGGATGAAACTATAAACCAAGGCCCCATGTGTGAATGCACGCAGACCATCTTGTTGACACATTAAAATCCTGTTCAGCCTTTAATAATGAAAAGTAGGCCATTTTGTGCTGGTAGAAATAAATGACAAAATTTTATATAAAAAAACAACAACAAAAACAAACACCAAAAAACCCCGAAATGCATGCACACAGGTGTAGTGTTTAGACACCATCCCTAAAATTAGAATGTGGCTACCTAAATGGTAGGGTGAAAAAATGGTTGCATATACAAAAACCTCACCATTGGTGAACCTCAGACCTGTAGCCAAGGAAGGAAGAGGGGGGGAATTTGAGCTTATTTTCTTTCCTGGGGCATACACAGTTACACTTGATGATGACACAGGACAGATGTTGGTGGCAGTTTTGTCAGAGAGAAAGCACAGTGAGTGTGTGTTAGCAGGCCTAGTCATGTCTTTGTGAGGCAATCTCTGTCCACATCTCTGTTGTTTTCTCTGTCACATGTGTTACTTGTACATGTTCCAACACTGATTAGTAATGTGCTAGCATGGTTGCAAGTGAACATTGTACATAAAGATATGCATGCAATTATATGTGTGTGTACCGATACATGCATTCACATGCAAGTGTGTGTCTGTGCATGCAAACTCACAGATGTACACTACACATACACACAAACACACTCATGCACATATGCTCGCCACACACACACACATAC
>CM060321.1:10950324-10952824 GCA_030674155.1 Stramonita haemastoma | reverse complement strand
TTTTGAAAAAAAAAGATGTATGCATGAATGTATTCAGTTTACTGTACATTTTCAAGCTAAATGTTGATGGTTTGTTTGCAGGTGTAAAAGTTTTGCATTGACCGACACTGCGCCAGACGTCTGCTCACGCCAATGGGTGTAAGAACACGTTGACTCAGATCAGATGATTTAAAAACTGGACATAAAACAGCAGGATCTAAAGTCCACATTGCTGGCACCTTCCAAGAACTGTTAACTTTGTGTGTTGAGCCCCAGTGAGATGTAAAGAGAAGTTAATCCTGAGCACTGTGTGTTGTGTGACTGTGAGTGGTGGTCTTTCCATGTGATGCTGCTTTGGGGACTGGGACTGCTCTGACAACAACGTTCCTTTCCTGTTCGACGTCTGACACCATGGCAGCGGTGCAGAAGACCCCTGAGGAGTTTGAGAAAGACTTTGAGGAGCTGAAGGAGAGATGCCAGGTAGGCTGATGTGGGCTGATGATTTGATTGTGGAGCTGTAATACACTTCTGATATAGAGAGAGATCTGTACTCTTTTTTTGTGTGTTTTGTTTTGCTCCTTGGCTAGATCTCCAAGGTTCACCAATGGTGAGATTTTTGCATATGTGACCATTCACCCTCCCCTCCCCCCCCCCTCCAACCACCACCATCATTTAGGTAGCCGCAGTCTGACTTTGGGGTTGGTGTCAAACCACGATACCTGTGTGCATGCTGGGTTTTTTTGGCCATCCATTCCTACTGACACACAATGGCCTACTCTTCCAAAAGATGGAATGGGTTTTTCACATATTTGCAAGTTGTTTTGCAAGTGTTCACACATGAGGCTTCTGTTTATAGTCTCAACCAAAGGACTTTGACATACGGTTCAAATTTTTTGGTCAAACTGGAAAGAAAGGTCGAGGTCTGTTCTCTTGTTTTATATATTTGGATGTGTATGATATTGCATGGTGTTTACTTATAATAGTTATATCACATGTCCCTGTATGAGAACAGGCAGATTGGATTGAAAAATGTGATGAAAAAAATAACAGTATTTTATAACCGAACATGAGCCCCCATATATGTGTGATGTGCACAGAGTGTGGTGGGAACATTCACACCAGCTGTCAGCACTATTGCAGAGTTTATTTCAGCCAGGGGAATAGAGAGAGATGATACAGAAACACGCATGCACACGCATGTGTATGCACGGCTATGCATCATTCACACATGCGTCTGTACACATGTGGGCAAATGCATGAGCGCACATGTGCACACACACACAGCACACAGGCACACACACACACACACACACACACACACACACACACACACACACACACACACACACACACACACACACACACACACACACACACACACACATATCATGTCTGCAGTGTTTGTCCATCAAATCAGCAGTCTCTCCAGGGAGTCGGGTTTTGTTGGGTGTTGTGAGTATGATTATGAAGGGGTTTTATTTGGTTGTTGTTCCTCGGCTAGAGCTAGAGCTCTGAGGTTCACCATTGGAGAGATTTTTGTGTGTGCAACCTCCTGCCATATAGGTAGCCACATTCTTTCTTCGGGGATGGTGCCTAAACACGAGACCTGTGTGCATGTGAGATTTTTTGGGTTTTTTTTTTTGTCATTTGTTCCCACCAGCACACAATGGCCTAGTCTTAATCTTCCAAAAGAAAGAACGGGATTTTAACATGTGTGTTAGATGTTCTGCATGCGTTTACACATACAAGGCCTCAGCTTATACTGTTATAGTCTCATCCAAAGGACTTTTGACATTCAGTTTGATTTTTTCGTCAAACTGGGAAGAAAGTTGGGATGGGACTTAAACCAAGAATCTCACAGTTTACTTGTAAGGCAGGCGAACATCTTACCTATCTTGCCACCCTCCTCCTTAGGGTGTGCAGCTCAAAGCAAACTAGTCCTTGCTGGAAAGAGCGTTGACAGTTAGTTATGTCAGGCCTGGGAGGGTGGCTGCAGAAAGGGGACTGGTGGCTCTGCTCTTTCTGACCTGCAAGAAGTCCTGTTGATCTGTAGACACAGTGAGGGCCATACACAAACACACACACATAAGTTTGTCAGAGACTGTAATATCACAGAAACATGTGACCTTCTTCTTTTTCTTGGTGGTGGAACATTCTACTGCTAATGCATCTTGGGGGTCATCCAGAATGTGCCATGTTATGCACACACAAACACACATACACTCAGCAGTAACTGGTGTGTGGTGTGTGTGTGTGTGTGTGTGTGTGTGTGTGTGTGTGTGTGTGTGTGTGTGTGTGTGTGTGTGTGTGTGAAAGGAGTGATACTCCACAGTGGGTGCCATAAATTCATCATGTGTGACATTTTCTCCATCAGTAGTATGCAAGTGTCTGTGACCTGCCACAGTGGAGGCGATGAAGTGTGTCATTTTGATGTTGTCTCTGTCAGCGGTGTGTGTGTGTGCGTGCTTGCGTGTGTGTGTGTGCATGCGTGTGGGGGAAAGAGGGGGGGGGCTCGGTTTAT
>CM060321.1:10927824-10947824 GCA_030674155.1 Stramonita haemastoma | reverse complement strand
TCTTTACAGTTAGGACTACATCCTTTCTCTTTACAGTTAGGACTACATCCTTTCTCTTTACAGGTAGGACTACATCCTTTATCTTTACAGGTAGGACTACATCCTTTCTCTTTAAGGTAGGACTACATCCTTCTCTTTACAGGTAGGACTACATCCTTTCTCTTTACAGTTAGGACTAATCATCAACTCTATTAAAGTATCAGTAGTGTGTGTGTGTGTGTGTGTGTATGTGTGTGTGTGCGCCGCGCGTCATGTGTGCTCACATACCATACATGTGTGTGTAACCCATTCATGTGGGCATGACCATGTATGTGTGAGAGAGAGAGGAAAAAAAAGACTGATTCTAGCTTCTACAAAACCCGTGATGTTCAGTTTTGCCCTGACAGGTGCTTGTAAAATCAAACACTATGTGATTCACAAGTATTTTTACCTTTAGTTTAACTATTTTGAACATGTCTGCATTTATCTGCATGTGATGCTGTGCTACTTTTTTCCTTTTGTCAAAAATTTGTTACCCATGACTGCCTAATGACAGTTTTTTTCTTTTGTTTCAGATTTTATTTGAGGCTGATCCCTCCCAGGTATGTATCACCTGTTGTTTGTGAACCAGTCATTGATCTGCTCCATATATCTATATATAGTATTCATGAAAAACGAATCTATTATTCAGGGTTTTTTTTAATGTAGGTCCTCACTAATCTATTATTCTAAACATACACCAAGAGATAACCAGTTTGAAAGTGAGCACCAGGAATCTGTCATGTTCTAAATGATGTATTCAGTCAAGTACAGTTCAAGTATCTGTGTCCATGTGTCACTGTGCACTTTGCAATAGAGCCCTACTTAGCATCAGTACAGGGGTCCTGATATTTAAACGTGTCAAGTTTTGGGAAAGTTGTGCCTAAAGCAGTTATCAAACAGTGTCATTTTTGTTTTTACGGCTATCAGATGACAAGCACTTTCTTCTTTTCTTTTTTTTAAATTTTTTTTTTATTCCTACTTGTTAAATCATTATCAGGGGGCAGGATAGCCTAGTGGTTTGAACTCTTTTTCTTCTTTTTTTAAAATGCTTTTTCAAACTACATCAAAATTTTCTTTTTAAATTACAACTACATTATTTCATTCTAAAAAACAAAAGAAACCTAAGCAACATCAGCACAACAAAAAGGAACAATAATTAAAAAGCTTTCTTGTAGACATACAAATACTTGTATAGAATTTTGCGCTCATGATCTTATGACCTGGGATCAAGCCATGACTGAGGCACCCGCCCTAGGGGATTTTTCCCCTGGAGTTAACATCAGCACTGCCTCCACTCCCCCTAAAATAATAATGATAATAATACATGGAATTTGTATAGCGCTATATCTTGCAAAAATCCTAAAGTCCTTCAGAGAAGACTATAAACTGAGTTCCTGCGTGCAAGCACATGCAAAAACACCTTGTGCTCTTGTTAAAACCTGTGATGTCTTTTGGAAGAGAAGGCCATTTGTGCCAATAAGAATGAATGACAGATTTGTATAAAAAAAACAACCAATCAATACCCTTGTCATGTTTAGATATCATCCCCAAAGTCTGGATGTACCTGTCTTAATGGTGGGAAAAAACGCTTGGATAAGCTAAATATCTTCATGGGTAAACCTTTGAGCTGTAGTTGAGGAACAGGGGGGAAATCTTGATCACATATATTTGTTTTACTATTTGATTATGACATATAATTTATCACCAGATGAAAGGAGTGACGTGGATTATTGAAAAACTGTTATCATTTAGATTAGTGTCAGCATATGTGATGGGGACCTAAGCACTTTTCTGTTACTGAATTTTCTTGAAAAATCTGTGAATGTTTTCTCTGTGGTGTGTGTGTGTGTGTGTGTGTGTGTGTGTGTGTGTGTGTGTGTGTGTGTGTGTGTGTGTGTGTGTGTGTGTTTGAAATAGAATGTTTGAGAGTACTTTGTGTATGCATTTCGATGTGTGTGTGTGTGTTTTTCTCTGTGTGTGCCCTTCTGTCAGAAGAAAACAACAAGGAGAGAGGGGGGGGGGGGGGGGGATGGAGAGACAGACAGACAGAGACAGACCAACAATCCAACCCACAGACAGACACACACACACACACACACACAGACAACAGACAGAGAGACTGACAGGTTGTTGATGAAGAAGCAATCATTGCTCACTGAGGGCTGCAAAGTCACAAAGTCAACCACCCACCCCACCTTCACACAGCTGGCAGGCAGGGGGAGGGGAGGGGAGGGGAGGGGAGAAACAAACCTGCCACCCTTGCGATCAGATCAATACACTCCGTGAGCTTCAATGCAGCCACCAACAGTAAATGAACAGCCCCCCCCCCCCCCCCACTCCTCCCTCCCCCAACTTCCTCTTCTTCCCCAATGTTCATAGTTGTGGTGTGTCAGCTTTGGGCTTCCATATACCTGCAGATAACGCAGACCATTTTCTTCTCTTTGCTAAGCTCTTCAGCAAAGTTCTGTGACTGCTGCTAGCTTATCTGTTCTAACTGCTGGCTTTTCTTCGCTGTTCTCCAAACCTCTCCTCTCATGACTGTTGTTCGTTTGTCACAGGAAAGGATAAATACATCACTCCAATGATTCATCACTCCACTCCAATCATACATCATCCAGTCATGCATCACTCCAGTCCTACATCACTCCAGTCATGCATCACTCAGTCATGCATCACTCCAGTCCTAACATCACTCCAGTCTGCATCACTCCAGTCATGCATCACTCCAGTCATGCATCACTCCAGTCCTACATCACTCCAGTCCTACATCACTCCAGTCCTACATCACTCCAGTCATGCATCACTCCAGTCATGCATCACTCCAGTCATGCACACTCCAGTCATGCACCACTCCAGTCATGCACCACTCCAGTCATGCACCACTCCAGTCATGCACCACTCCAGTCATGCATCACTCCAGTCCTACATCACTCCAGTCCTACATCACTCCAGTCATGCATCACTCCAGTCATACATCACTCCAGTCATACGTCACTCCAGTCATGCATCACTCCAGTCATGCATCACTCCAGTCCTACATCACTCCAGTCCTACATCACTCCAGTCATACATCACTCCAGTCATACATCACTCCAGTCACACATCAGTCATCACACATCAGTCCAGTCACACATCAGTCCAGTCCTACATCACTCCTATACCCTAAACCTCACCCCATCCACACCACCTTACTTAACTCCTTCCAGTTAAAAAAATAGTAATAAAATTATTTTTCAAAAAAAAAACTCCTTCCAGTTTTGAGGCTGTTACCCACAAGGGAAGGGGTTGTCTTTCCTTCCCCATCAACCTTCTCACTCCCCTCTGCCCACCTACTTCCCCCTTCCCTTCCTCCTCCCCCCACCCATCCCCCCCCCCTCCCATTACCCCCTCCCCCCCTCCCAGCTTAGTTGCTGCTGCTGTGCCTGATCATCTCCAGTGTGGTATTATTGGTGAAGGGATTAGTAGATTGGGTTATTGACTGATTGATGCACTGATTGGTTTGTTTTGGTGGGTGTGTGCTTACGTGCGTTTGTGTGTGCCTGTGGGCGTTTGTGTGCATGTTTAGTAACGTGCATGTGTGCGTGATGTTTATTTGCATATGAATTTGAATGTATGGTTGTGTTTATACATGTACAGTCATTTGTGTGTGTGTGTTTTATATATTTTTCTGTACTTTTTTTTTTATCCATTTGAGTATAGTTTTTGTTTTTTCATTTTAAGGCTAATGGAGTAAGCACGCATGTACTTTCTAGCATCCAGTCCTTAAGTATATGCAGTTCTGTAAATTTTGTCATCTGTTCCCACTGGCACAAATGGCCTACCTTCCAAAGGCGGAACAGGTTTTAACATGTGTGCAAAATGTTCTCTGTGTGTTTGCACTTTTTGTGTGTGTGTTCCTTGGCTAAAACTCCAAGGTTCATCAATGGTGAGATTTTTGTATATGCAACAGCCCCACCCCCACCCACACTCACACACATACTATTTAGGTAGCTGTATTCTAACTTAGGGGATGGTGTCTAAACATGACACCTGTGTGCACATGTTTTTGAAATTTTGTCATCCATTCCTTCCAGAACAAAATGGCCTTCTCATCTGAAAGGCGTAACAGGTTTTTAACGGATGCACAAGATATTCTGTAAGCGTTACACACGGGGCTTTGGTTTATAGTCTTGTTCAAAGGACTTTGACATTCAGTTTGATTTTCTCATCAAACTGGGAAGAAAGGGTAAGGCTAGAGTCAATCCCAGTGCATTTTTCTTGTGAGGCAGGTGACCAACTTAACAGTCCCGCCACCTTCCTTCTTGTTTGCACACATCACCTTGGTTGATAGTCTCATCTGAAGGATTTTCAAGGGAGTGGAGTTGGCACTGATGTTAACTCCAGGGGAAAAATCCCCAGGGAATGGGCGTCTCAGTGGTGGCTTGAACTGGGCTCGAACCTGGCCAGTTCAGATTGCAAGGCACAACGCTCTGACCATGTGTGCGTGTGTGTGTGTGCTATACGTGTGTGTGTGTGTGTTGTATGTGTGCATTATGTATGTGATCACGTGTATATGTCCAGTAGCCATGTATTGTATGCAGTCAGAAAAGTCTGTGCATGTGTTAATCCTAGTCGGTTTGTGTGTGTGCGTGCACGCCTATTTCCTTGCTGGTTGGCAGGTGTGTGTGCTTGCATTCATTACTGTTTTCACTGTTCTCATGTTCCTCCTTTGACATTTGTTTTCCAGGTGTTCATGCAGGATCCTAGAAATGTTTTTCTGTTCTGGGTAGGGTTTTTTTTTATGGACTTGTGCACCAAAATCTGAGCATGCTGACCACATTGCAGGCACACACGGATGCCTCTCTGCGACGATTTCTGCGCGCTTTCATCGAGGTGGACGTGGCCTTCAAGCAGTTGCTCAAGTGCAACAAATGGCGTCACGAATACCAGGTGGCAACGCTGTCCCCCGATGACCCCGTCATCGCCGAGGAGATGGCCACTGGCAAAGTTCACATCCTGCGCAACCGGGACAACAAGGGCAGGTCAGCATAGAAAGGGGGGGGTTTTTTTTTGGGGGGGTGCGTTTTTGTTTATATTATGGGTAACAGAGCGGTGTGTGGCTCTTACAGTAATGGCACAGATTCATTGCTGTGGAGTGGCCCAGAAGAATCTTTGCTTGTCATTTCATGTAAACTAAGGGCCAAAGCTCGAAGAGAGTGATGATAGATATTCTGTGTTTTAATGAGATGATGAATATTCTGAGGTGATGGATATTGTGTGTTGATGTGTTCAGGCCTGTGGAAGAGATAGATGATGGATATTCTGAAGTGATGGATATTGTGTGTGTTAAAGAGGTGATGGATATTGTGTGTGTTGATGTGATGATGGATATTGTGTGTTGCTGTGTGCTGCAGGCCTGTGGTGTATGTAGCAGCAAGAAAACACAACGCCTATGACAGAGACCTGGACAAGCTTCTGAAGTTCTTCGTCTACATTCTGGTGGGTGTAGCTGTGTGTGTGTGTTTATGTATATATGCACTCACACTAGTGCAGATCACAAAGATGTGTGTCAAGTCGTATAACAGATATTTCTGATTGTTGCTCATTTCTGATAATTTTTCATGAGTTTAAAGTGACTTTTGTTTGTTTGCAGGTGTTTTTTTTGGGGTGTGGGGTTTTTTTTTTGGGGGGGTGGGGGGTTGTTTGTCGGTTGTTTTTGGTTTGGGGGGGGGGGGGGGGGGTTTGGGGGGAGGGTCTTTATTGTTGTGGGTTTTTATTTGTTTGATTAGTGTTTTCTTTTTTTTCAAGTCAGCTTTCATGCGTTTTTTTGTGGATTTTCATTTTTGTTTAATGTTGTTGTAGTTGTGGGATTCATCTAGCATCAGCCTTTCTCCTGAAACAATTAACTCACTCTTCTCCTATGCTTTGTCTCCTTTCTTTTTCATCTTTGAACTGGTTGTTTTTCTGAAGACGGCATAGATGCTATGCAGCAGACTGATAACACTTTCCCTCTCCTTTCCCCCTCATCACAGCTCACTTGGTGCTTTACTGATATTTTCTTTGATAGATAGTATGCCTGATGAATGATATGTTTGCATTGTGTGTGCATGTATGCACATACATGGGGCTAGTAGTATGAACATGCACATGCCAATGGTTTTTTTGCAAGTGTTTGTGCATTTGCTTTTTTTGTATGGTATGTTTTTCCTATCACTCTCACTCACTCAGTCCCATGTCCCAAAGGACGTAGGGGGGACATGAGAGAAGACGCAACAGAGATCTTTTTCCATGCTTCACGATCCTGTGTGGCTAGTAGGAGGTGTTGTAGGGGTTGGGCGGTCCAGTCTTTGATTTTGTCAACCCATGATTTCTTTTGGCGGCCTCTTCTTCTCTTGCCCTCGACTGTTCCTTGCAGGATGGTTTTTGCTAGGGTGTTGTGTCTTGTGGTGTGACCAAACCACATCAGCTTTCTCCTCTTTATGGTGGAGAGCAAAGGCTCTTGGGGGCCCACACGCTTTTTGATTTCTTTTTTCACATAGTTATTGGTCTTGTGTTCTTTGTATGATATTTTGAGAAGTCTTCTGTGGCACTTGTTCTCGAATGCTTGGATTCTCCTCTCTAACTCTGCTGTCAGAGTCCATGATTCACAGCCATATAGGAGGATAGATATCACGAGGGATTTGTAAAGGTGGAATTTGGTGCCGAAGCTGATGTTGTTGCTTCTGATGATCTTCTCGAGTCTGACTAGAGCAGATGTTGCTGTTGCAATGCGAGCTTTCACTTCATTGTTTGATGTGCCATCTTTTGTTAGGATGGAGCCTAAGTATTTGAATTGGCTCACCTCTTCTAGTGTTTCTCCATTCATCTTTATTTCCGTGATGTCATTACTTGCGCTGTTGACCATGATCTTTGATTTCTCTGTACTGACCTCCATGCCGTATGCGCTCGCTCGATCTGTTAAATTGTCTGTGAGGATTTGCAGTTCTTGTTTGCTGCTGCCCATGAGGTCAATGTCATCTGCAAATCTGAGGTTGCAAAGGGGTCTTCCACCAATGGAGATGGAAGTGTGGTGGTTTTGCAGTGTCTCTGTCATGATGTTTTCGAGGAAGAGGTTGAAGAGTACAGGTGAGAGAAGGCAGCCCTGGCGAACCCCAACCGTGGTCTTGAAGAACTCGCCCACGTGGTTGTTCATGAAAACTGCACTTTTTGCGTTCTCGTACAGAGCCTTGATGACTTCAATTAGGCAGCTGTCAATGTTGAAGTGCCTGAGTACTTGCCAGAGGCCGTCATGCCATACCCTGTCAAAGGCCTTTTTGAAGTCTATGAAATTGTGGTACAAGTCTTTTTGGTGTTGGAGATGCTTCTCTATCAGAATTCTCAGATTGAAAATTTGTTCCATTGTGCTGCGTTTTGGTCTAAAGCCCGCTTGTTCTTCTGCCAGGAGTTTTTCTGCTTGGTTTTTCAGTCTGTTGAGGACTACCTGCAGCATGATCTTGCTAGGATGACTTATGAGACTGATGGTTCTGTAGTTCTGGCATTTCTTGAGGTTTCCTTTCTTTGGCAGGGGTATTACAAGAGACTGTGTCCATTCTTTTGGCCATTCTTTGGTGTCGTGGATCTTCTGACAAAGCTCTGTGAATCGCCTTGCTGTTTCATTCCCTCCATTTTTTATGAGTTCAGCTGGGATGTTATCAATTCCAGGGGACTTCCCCTTCTTCAATTGTTTAATAGCTGCATCTACTTCACACCTTAGTATTGGTGGGTCTTTATCTTGGTGTTCAGGGGGTTTGTCAGAAACTATGTTGGTATCTGGGCGTAGTGGGTAGTTGTACAATCCCTCACAGTATTCTGTCCAGCGTTGGAGGATGGCATTGTTTTCCGTTAAAAGATTTCCTTCTTTGTCTTCAATAACAGAGGCTTTAGGCTGTGTGGTTTTCGTTAGTGCTTTCAAAGTGTCGTAAGCTGTTTTGCTGTTTCCCTTGGTCATTCCAGCTTCGATGTTGTTGCATTGTTCTTCTATCCACCCTTCTTTGGCTTCTCTCATCTTTTTCCTCACTTCTCTGTGGCTATCCATGTACTTCTTGTAAGCTTCTTGACTTGTGAACTTTTGTTTCTTAAGTTCTCTTCTTTTGTCGCAGAGGTCAAGAACCTCATTTGTCACCCAGGGTTGTTTCTTTGTTCTGCTTCTTCCTAATGTTTCTTCTGCTGCTGTCGTTAGCACTTCTTTGATGTTGTTGGCCAATGTGTCCACATCATTGTCGATGGCTGTGAGTGCGGCGAACTTTCCTCCTAATGTTTTTCCTATAGAAAAACCATATTGCCATGGGATGGGCTTAAAATTTTTTTTTAAAAAGCAACATGAATATATCAGAATTTCCCAAAGTAGGACTGTGGCTACTTTCATGGTGGGCTAAAATGGTTGCATACACAAAACCTTAAATCTCTAGCCAAGTAGGAAAAAAGTATCAGAATATGGAATATCTTTGTGTCTGTGGTTTATCATGTATGTAGGTAAACAGCTCCTAACCAAAGTGGCCCAGTGTTAAAATTGTTTGCCCTAAAAAAATTTTTTTTATAATAAAAAACAAACAAAAAAGTTGTTTGCCCGGTGTTGCAGGAGTCAGCGTGCAAGAAGTGTAACGAGAGCGTGATCGACAACCTGCTGCTGATCTTTGACCTGAAGGGGTTCACGCTGAGCAGCATGGACTACCAGTTTGTGCAGAACATCATCCGCCTCTTCTCCAGGAACTACCCGGAGCGCCTGGGGGCCTGCCTCATCATCAACTCCCCCTCATCTTCAGTGGCTGCTGGGCCGTTATACGACCCTGGTGAGTCAGTCAGTCAGCCACTGCCGCCACAATGTGTAGTTCAGTCATTAACCCTCTTTGTCCTGATCCGGGATTTGCCGGGATTGAATAATTACACCCCCTGAGTCCCGATCCGGGATTTGCAGGGTTTGAATAATTACACCCCCTAAGTCCCGATCCGGGATTTGCCAGGATTGAATAATTACACCCCTAAGTCCCGATCCGGGATTTGCCAGGATTGAATAATTACACCCCCTGAGTCCTGATCCAGGATTTGCCGGGATTGAATAATTACACCCCCTGAGTCCCGATCCAGGATTTGCTGGGATTTGTGCAGTAAATTTCCACCTCGCTGTGACCATCACTAATTGCTACCACATGTCAAAGCTCTATCAGGCCAGAAGGAGAAACCCTGTAGAGTGTCTGGAAGTAATTATAGCTGCTGGTATGTACTTAGAAGGAGGAAAAGGCCAGCCAGCATGTGTGCCTGACCTGATTTTATGATGGAATGCGAAATCTAGGGACAGTTTGTGTTCAGAGAATCCGTATGCAAGAGGGTTTAGCAGGCATGGTCACCGAGGGGGCATGTTGGACTTTCTGGTGAGGTGTCTGTTTGTGGGGATTTTTTTTTTCCTGGAGTGAAGGAACGCTGTCACTGACTCTTTTCCGGTGAAAGTCCTTAAGATGGGGTTGTAAACTGAATATATTACATGCCTGTTAACTCACTGGAGACAGCCAGTTTTTCCTCTGCTTTAGCCCATTTATACACAATACTCTAAATTTTGGGTCACCTCCATTTTTGCTACTCTGGCAGTAAAAGAAGGGGGTGAGCGTTATTCAGCAACACACTACTTATGAAATTTTAAAAAAAAAAAACAACTTCCATTCAGCATTGGACATGCTGATAAGGATATATTTAGCTTGACCTGTCCGCTGGCCATACGGTTGCCACGTGAACATTTTTTAAAACACCAGAACTGCAATAGCAGTGTGTCATCCAAAACTGCGATAAGTGTGGACTGCTGTAGCAGTCTGTCATTTGGAAAGTTTATAGTCTCATCCGAAGGACTCAGAGTTTTCCGTCAAACTGGGAAGAAAGGGCAAGGGTGGGAATCAAACTCAGATCCTGATGGTTTACTTGTTAGGCTTGTCAATGTCTTATCCATCCTGCCACCTTCCTTCTTGTTTGTTTAAATCTATACTTCATAAAAAGAGTGTGATCAAGAACGATGTGATCTCACTTTTTTGTACTGGGTTTGTCAGTATAATTAGGATGATAAAAGACTCTTTGTAGTCATGTATAAAAATGTCTCACTGATGTGACTCATGACACTGTACGTCTGTCATCCTGCTATGTCTAATATAAAAGTTTTTGTGTTATGCGACACTATACATCTTTATTCCTGCTATGTCTGATATCAGTTTTGCAACACTGTACATCTTTCATTCTGCTATTCTAATATCTGTTGTTGTATTATGCAACACTATACACACAAAAAAATCAGTGTGCACACAGGTGTCATGTTTAGACACCATCCGTGAGGAAAAAAAAATAATGGGTAGGTGCTGCACTTGTGGCGACGTGCTCTCCCCTGGGAGAGCAGCCTGAATTTCACTCAGAGAAATCTGCTTTGACATAAAGTGGTATAAAATATAAAATATAAATAAAATACATCTTTATTCCTGCTATAGATGTCTAAAATCTGTTGTTGTGGTATGCAACACTATACATCTTTCATCCTGCTATAGATGTCTAATATCAGTTGTTGTGTTGTGTTACCCCAGGCTGAACGAGGTGACGGCCAGCAAGGTGACCTTTGTGGGCAGTGAGGTGGAGCTGTGCCAGTACATCAACCCTGACGCTCTGCCCCCGACGACTCCTGAAACCACACACACCGCCCCACACACCGCCACACAACCGCCTGCCACCACGCCTGCCACCAAGACCCACCCACCCACCTGCCCACCCTGGGAGTGAAAAGGGTGGGGTCAGAGAGATGAGATAGGGGTGTGGGGAGGGGAGTTGTTGAAGGGGGTTTTTTCTCTGTTTTGTTGTTTTTTTTCTTCGGCTGCCTTCATCACAGTCTTGTGTTGTGTGAGTGGTGTATTTTTACTGTTTCACGCTGCTTTTGTGTGCAGTTCACACACGCGCGTGCGCATGCACACACACACAGAGACACACACAGACACACACACACAGACACACACACACAGACACACACACACACACACACTCACACACACACACACACACACACACAGTGTCAGACACACACATACACATACACACACTTACACACACTTACACACACACACACACACACACACACACACACACACACACACACACACACACACACACACACACCTGTGTGCTTTCAGTCTTGCCTCCAGGTGTGGGTTTTGAGTGTGTGGCTGTCTTGTCCTTATTGGCTCACTAACTATGTGTTTTCTCGTGCACACAAGGTGTGCTTTGAATCAAGATGGGGATGTAAGTGTTGATTTTGTGAGTCTTTGTTTTATTTGGTTGGTTGGTTTGCTTGTTTTCTGATCATTGCAAGGCCACTTGTATTATGTGTCAGTTGTCACTCACACATTTGGTATAAATACTGTAAAATCTTGTTTTGGGCGTAGAAATGTGTTCGTTTTGTGTATGTGTGGTTTGTTTTTTTTCTGATTTTGTGTGCAGTGTAGTTTGCAGTGTGTGTAAATTTTCATTCGCTCACACACACACACACACACACACACACACACACACACACACACACACACACACACACACACACACACACACACACACACACACACGCAGAAACCGTTTTACAGAGAAATAAGTACACTTACAAATACTAAAAGAAAAATTTTTTTAATGGGTAGTGGAGCTCTTGTGGCAACTCGCCCTCCCCAAGGAGAGCAGCCTGAATTTTGCGGAGACAAATCTGCCTTGACTGAGAATGATGTACAGTACAGTACAGTACAGTACAGTACAGTACAATACAATGCACCCCCCCCCCACACACACACCACACACACCACTCTCTCTCTCTCTCCCTCTCTCTCTCTCTCTCTCTCTCTCTCTCTCTCTCTCTCTCTCTCTCTCTCTCTCAGTGCTGTTATTGTTCTAAGCATACAGATTCTCTAAAGGCTGAATACCTCATCGTGAAGAGTTGGTGTGTATCCCCATTCCCTGTGTGTTGTGTCTCATTGTTTATCGTGATGTTTGGGTTTGTTGTGTTGATCCTTTCCTTCGGTGTTGTTTAGTCTGTTATGTTCACCTTTTCTGTTGGTGTGGTATTCAATATTTACCATCATTTTCCCTCCATGATGCTGTAGATACTAATTGTTGAGTAATGATTTTTTTTTTTTAGGGTTTGGTTTGGTTTCCGTGATAATCAAGACATAATGGTGTTCATTATTATTCAGTGTCTGGTTCATTTTGTGATATTGTAATCATACCATTCCTCAGTGTTGTTACCATATGTTGGTATAATCTTCACATTGTTTGTCGTGATCCATGTTGATTTGATGTGGATTTTGTTCGCTATGTGCCAGATTCTTGGTGGTGTTTTTGTGGCTTGATGAAAAGTTATCAGACACAAACTAAAAACAAACCCAAAAAAATGTAGAGTAAGGATCACAGATCTCAGTGGTCACACAGGATATTGTGTCAATGCTTTTATGATTTATTACATATGGTTAAAGAAAGGAAATGGCAAAACAAACAGCATTGAAAAAAATAATAAAAAAGAAAAAGAAATGGGATGGAGGTGGCAGAGATACAGCGTCACAGATTTTGGTTGTCACATAATTCAATTTTGCAAATGCTGTTATGTATGTGTTATGCTTTCAAAATACAGCTGATTTGTCAAAAGCAGCTGTTGTTGTTTTTGTAGATGTAAGTTTATTGTGATGTTCCACACAGGAGAGAGAAGGAAATAACATGCAATCAGTATTTTGATATGATCTACTACTGTGTTTAGTGGATTTTGTTTATCTGTGTTCTATAAAGTTTTTACTGAGCTTCTGCTGATAGTGAGATTACTTTTTATAGATAATTTTGTTTCCATGTTAGGAGAAGGTATTGTCATGAGCTTTTGTTTTCTCTGAACAATATTTGTGCCATTTTGTGGAAAATTTTGAGTTGCTGAAAGGAAATGTTTTGGTGTCATCTTTTGGGTTGTGTGGTGTGTTAGATGCTGTTTAAAGCTCAAAACTGAGGAAATGGCTAGAAAAGATATGGCTGGGGGGGGGGGGGGGGGGGTGCTGATTATTTCAGTGGTTTAACTATAGGCAGCAGATTATCAAAAAAGTCAATATGTTTCATTAGTGTATTTGGCTATTTTTTCAGAACAAAAAATTTGAACGGACAGGCTTTTTCAGCTGTTTGATATTTTTTTAATATGTAATAGCAGTAAACTCTACCCATGAATGGGAATGTTTGATTTTTTTTTTTAATATGTAATATTAGTTAACTCTACCTGTGAATGGGAAGAAGAGCTCCCAGCAATGTTCTTAATTTGTGGATATTGGTTGGGGGGGGGGTTGTTTTTTTGTTTTTTGTGTGGGTTTTTTTTTGGGGGGGTGTTCATGGTTAGTGCTTTGTCTCTGTGTGTGCTTTGCGGATCCTGGGAGTGTGTGTTGTGTTGTGTTGTGAGGACTTCAGTTTTGACTGCTAGTGTTACTCAAACATGTGGCATGTTCTTGTGCACATACATACATACATACTTACAGACAAAGATGTTTACATGAAAACACCTACTGTGATGCTTGTTATGCACTTGAGGTGTTTTAGTTTGTTCTCTTCCAGCAGTGTTTCAGTGACTTCTGACCTGCCTGATTCCTCTGTATTGTCCCAATACTTTGAAGGAAAGTGTAATTGTATTGTTGCTTGAAAAAAAATACTGAAAATAGCAAAATACTGAAAATAGCCTATGTCACTTAGAAACAACAAAACTGGAGGTTTGAATTTATCATAGGAAAAACGTTGATCTTCATTGAAAAGGTGGAGAGTTTGTTGTTGTTAAAGTGTGTCAAAATGTGATTCGAATCCAGATGTAAAAAATGTTTTTATCACTAGTCAAAAGTCTGAGAATCGCTTAGTATCAAAATATGAAAAATGTTGATCATCAAAATGTGGAAATTTCAATTTAGGAATGAAAAAATATATGTGGAAGTACAGTAAACACTCAGCCAACCAAGAATAGCTGAAACTGGTACAGTGGATACAATTGTCTCCCTTGTGTTAACACTGAGCTGATGATAATCTAGTTGAATAGTCTACTGGCTGTGTGTAATTATCTCCCTGTCTCCATATCCTTTTCCTCTCTTACTTCATACCTGTAACAGTAACAATAATGGTTGGCTCACTTTTTGCAGGCCATATGGCCAATATGACCAGGAGATAGGCATATATCTGATATATGGCGAGCAATTAGATTACATGACAGCTGACTTTTAGTGCAGTATAAGATTACTAACAAAACAACATTTCAGAGAGTGTAAGCATAAAAAGATTTCAATCTGAGGCAGGGCTAATACTGCATGTAGGTTTCTTTGATTCTATAATGAACATGGCAATTTTGAAAACTGGACTTCTCTAACATGTTGTTACATAATAACTGTAACTTAAATTCTGATGGGAAGCGGTAGTAACTTCTCGCATGTGTGTGTGGGTGGGTGGGTGCGTGCGTATGCGTGTGTGTGCATGTGTGTATGTGTGTGTGTGTGTTTGAAGCTGGGTGATTGAGAGTGTGTTGACATTATGTTTATTGTTGATAATTGCAGAGGTCACAAAACAAATCTGTTAAGATCACAAAAACAATGATGTAGCATTTGTCAAATATCAGAATGAAGATTGAAAACTTCAGTGAGCCCGTCTTTTCATCATTAGGTGTCAGGGCTACCATTAAATGTTCGGGCAATCCTGTGTCATCTCTGTCGGTTCTCTGCTGCTCTCTGGAAAAAGGCAGAGGTCAAGGTGGCCTGTCCAGCAGAGGTGAAGTGCAGTCACTTCAGGCAGACAGTCACTAATGTCCCAGGGGGAAGTCAGGTTTGCATCGTTTTGAATTTCTGAGGGGATGAAGACCTGGAGAGTGGGGTGGGAAAAGAAAGGTAATTCATAAGGGTTAAACAAAGAAAATCCAGCTGGCAGAGAAGGGGGGGGGGGGGGGGGGTAGTAAGAGGGCATGTTTTGACCAGCAGGTAAAGATAGGTGGGTCTGTTTTTGGTTGAATTTGTGTTGTGTTGTGTGATTTGGGGATGAGGGCTGTTTGTGACACAACACAGAGATACGGAAAGGGAGGGGGGAGTGCAATATATTTTATATCATATATACACACACCTCAAGTGTTGAATAAAAGGGAAAATGTGCAATGGTGAATATACTGAGATAATTACATGAACAAAACTGGTCGTTCTCATACTGTGCAACACAACACAGGTAGAAGTGATACACAGTGAGAAGTGTGCTATGATAATTATATACATAATAGTGTTCATTCCATAGTGGTGCAAAGTGGCTAGTATGGTATGATACATACACAAGAAAAGGTCTGTTGATTTTTCATAATGTGCAATTCAACACTGTTAGAGGATAATGCACAATGATAATAAGTGTGCTAAGATGGCATATGAGAACAACAGTGTTAACTCATATCAGAGCTACAAGAAGTGTACAGTAAGAAGTATTGTAACTTGTAAAAAAAAAAAAAAAAATTTAAGTATTGTAACTTGCAATAAAAAATAAAAAAAACCTGTTCATTCACAAAATGTGCAATGTAAAGCAGTGCAATGACAAATGTTCTGACATGTATACCATGACAAAACTGGTAACTCAGAGAATGTCTAGTACATCAGAGGTGCCGTACTGTGACAAGTATGACCAGTTGTATGACAACAATACCATTAACACTAGGAATGTATAATACCGCAAATGTCAAATGATGAATAGGGACAGGTATGCTGATGAATAATGACAAGTATGTTCAGAATATATGAAGACAAAAGTTTTAACACTAGCAACATTCAGTGCAGCAAGGTAAAATAATGACTAATGACTACAGAGGCAGAGGAAATATACGGTGATGAATGTACAGATATATATGTATGTATGTCAGTGGCATATCTGGCAACTCAGAAACATTGCAGTACAAAAGACAGAAAAGTGATGTGCAATAATATAGTGTGTCCAGATATCTTTGATGTCAAAAGCAGTGGTTTTATTGGTGCCAGGAACAAAATTTTCCACAAAATATTTTTTTGGTCAGATATAGATATATTTTTTTTCAAAACTGTGGTACGTGTTGTGAGATGTGAGCCCAGATTTAGTGAAATATGTATGCATGTGTGTGACCATACCAGGCCTATACCTTCAACACACCTTATCACTACCAGAGGAAACTTCACTGTTCTTACTGTTTCAGAAATATAAAAGCAAGACTGTACTCAATTATTTTGTCTCTAAAATATATTTTTCAATCATTTCTCTTTTTTGGGGGGGAAAAAACATTTGGCTGTCTGGCAAACTTGGGTTGTGATTTTTGTCGAAACTGTCAAGTTTTACTGTTGAGTTGTGATTGTGGCGGTTTTGGGGGTGAGCATTTTTTTGCTGATTGTCGCATTGTTATTGTAGTCATATTGTCATAATTGTTATACTAGTCATTGTTTGTCAAAAACTGTCATTGTCTTTTTTTCATTGGTCACAGTTGGTTTGTGATTGTGGCCATATAGCTTTGGATGTGATTCAGTTACCTGTAATTATGTACTGTAATTATAAGACTATCTAAGATGTTATAAATATGACAGTGATGTGGATTCGTCCATTTACCACTTCAGAAAAAAAAAGTAAAATATTGATATCAGATTAAAAGATGTGGTCTTGTTGTGATAACCTAAGGTTGTTGTGTATGCTTTGTGTGTGCGTTGTCCAAGTAAAACAAAAGTTGTATTTGTTGTACAGTGAACAGTGTGTGTGTCCACACAACATGGACAGGACTGCTTTACAGCTGAAGAGAAACACCTCACAGTTGATCTTTTGTCTGTGATACAGTGATGTGATAGTGTCATGGCGATGTCATGTTGTCATGGTGATGTCATGTTGCCACAGTGATGTCATGTTGCCACAGTGATGTCATGTTGTCGCAGTGATGTCATGTTGTCACAGTGATGTCATGTTGCCACAGCGATGCCATGTTGCCACAGTGATGTCATGTTGTCACACTGCGCTTTTTTCACATTCCTGCAGTTATAAGGGTCACGCATACCGTTGTCTACTACTTATTTTAAGACACACAGAGTTTGTTTTATCATTAGTTTCTTGTCACAAGCATAGAGGAAGAAAACATGTGAGAAATACGAGAAGGCCATGTGATAAAATCGTAAATGTTTGCGTGATCACTTTTGTTCTGATTATTTCTGTTGTATCGATATCACTAAAATTTATTATAACTGCATGAAGGTTGGAGGAGGGGGTGGGTGGGATACATTTGTTTTAACACTGCGCGCTTAATTCATGTCATGGAGGATGCAAATTATGTCACAGTCACGAGTTATCCTGACCAAAATGAGAGACCGAAACACTAAGACTGTCTTTTTTATCCTAGTACACTATTGCACCTCTGGTAATTTATGCAACAAAGACTTATCAGTCACACATTTCATTTCATGCACCAGATAAATATAAAACAAACAAACAAACAGGAACAGCAAGCATTGTGAAGAACATTAGATACAGAAGGGAAATGGAATTTAAAACCACACATATCTGGGTAGGTTTGTTTGTGGGTTTGTTGGGGGTGGGGGGGTTCAAACCTTGGCTAGAGCTCTGAGGAGCAAAGTTTACTTCAGGGGAAAATGGTGCCAGACAGACATCACAGTAGAGGTTTGAACCCATGCCCTTAATGAATAGGTTGGTGGAAAGTTTACCAGATGTACATGTATGTATCACCCTCTGCTTGACAAACTATGTTCAGGTTTTGGTTTGGTTTGGTCTTTTTTGCTTTGTGTTGGTTTGGTTTTTTCCCCCTGTTGTGTGAAAGATCCAAAGGGAAAAAAGGCTTCGCGGTTTGAAGTATACTAATGCCATATATTGCCTGGTGTTGTGTGTGAAAGATCCAAAGGAAAAAAGGCTTCGCGGTTTGAAGTATACTAATGCCATATATTGCCTGGTGTTGTCAGTTGTGGTCACAGTCCTTGTAGGGCTTTTTCACATTAAAAAAAAATGTTTGTTTTACTTCACTTAGATCTCACACCCTCCATCCCACCTTCCCTCCCCCCCCTCACTTCACAGATTGATGTTATGTGTTGTGATGTCTCCAGTAGGAAATAGGTCAGTAACAGCCAGGGACTGAGCAGTGACATCTATATTTGTATATCGTTGCTGTTGTTGTTGATATTATATCATCATCACAATCATTATTGTTGTTGTTTTATTTTTGTTATATCATGATTAGAGGTTGATTGGCTTGATGATTGATGAACAGCAAGTTCATGAGTTCCTCAAATTGAGGAATGGTGAAGGATATCATTGTGATGTGGTGATTCGACTTCATGTCTTACGGGAAAGGCCCAGGGATTTGGATTTATCTGGTTCATGATTTACAGAGAGATTCATGGGTTGGTCATGATCACAAGAGGTTCATGGCTGGTCATGATATAAACAGAGAGGTTCATGGGTTGGTCATGATCAACAGAGAGGTTCATGGGTTGGTCATGATCAACAGAGAGGTTCATGGGTTGGTCATGATCAACAGATAGGTTCATGGGTTGTCATGATCAACAGAGGTTCATGGGTTGTTCATGATCAACAGAGGTTCATGGGTTGTTCATGATCAGATCAACAGAAGGTTCATGGGTTGGTCAGGTTCATGATCAACAGAGAGGTTCATGGGTTGGTCATGATCAACAGAGAGGTTCATGGGTTGGTCAGGTTCATAAACAATAAAAAGGTTCATGAGTTTATCATAATCCTGTGTTGGTGAGGGATCATGCAGTTGAAGTGTCGCTGTTTATCTGTATGTTGGTGTTTCCCCTGGGAAAGAGAATGTTGTGAACAGACTGTTCTGTCCTGAAGGCCCATCTGGTCAGGCCTAACACAACATGTTGTCTTTATTTTCCTTTACAAAGAGATATCTCAAACACACCTCCAAACCTTATAGCTATATAGATATCATCTTAAAAAAAAAAAAAAACTTTACAGAAAAACATGTGTAAATGAATGATATGTCATTGCAAACGCAGTATGTAAACACAACACAGAATCACAACACACAAACACACCACACACACACACACACACACACACACACACACACACACACACACACACACACACACTTCATTAATTTTTGTTGTTGTTGTTTAGACTACATCATTTATGAAATAAAGAATAATTGTCTCAAATTTGTCACTCTATATTTGTACTTTTTTTTTTTTTCAACAAAATCAAGAAGGAAAAAAAATCAAATAGCTTTTGGGAGAGAGGGATTGAGAGTAGCAAATGCTACTTGGACGTAATAGAGACTGTTTTTGTCAGGTCTTGTACATTGTGACTGGATTAGTTATCTGCATCAGTGTAAAATTATATTTTGTAGTTGGGATGAAGGAAACGAGAAAGAATTCAATAAACGTTTAAAAAAAAAACCAACCTGTTTTGATCTGTTCCAGTGAGAAAGCGTCTGAGTGATTTGTATGTATGCCTTCTTTCTCTTCACACAAGGGTGTAGAAAATACACCCATGCAATTTTGCAGACAAATATACACAAGCAGGTACACACATATTCATGCATGCACACGCTGATGCAATGTCACACATGCACGCATGCATGCTTGCACACATACAAAATCGAAGACACACACACACTACACACCACACACACACACACACACACACACACACACACACAACCTAGATGGTACAGTCAGGCAGATTCTTTCAGCAGAGAAAGTCAAGGTGTAAACTATGTTCTATGTGTCTCTTGTTTTCTGTATCCTTCCGAAGTCTTTGTTTCATTTGTTCTTTTTTTTTTTTTTTAATTCTCTCTCTCTCTCTCTCTCTCTCTCTCTCTCTCTCTCTTCTCTCTTCTGTTTTGTCTGGTCTGTCCTGTCTCTCTCTCTCTCTCTTCTCTCTCTTCATCTCCTCCCCTCTCTCTCTCTCTCTCTCTCATCTCCTCCTCTCCTCCTCTCTCTCTCTCTCTC
>CM060321.1:10915324-10922824 GCA_030674155.1 Stramonita haemastoma | reverse complement strand
AAGTGACAAAGGGAGGTAAAAAGAGACAGAAGGGAGGAAAAGTACAGACAGAAGAATCAATGGACTGGGACATCAGAAAGTAGAACTACAAGTTATTCCCCCCTTAGCCCACCTCCCTACCTCCCTCAAAGCTATAGGCTAACGTACACAGCCTTGTGTGGCTAGAGAGGGTGGCATGGGGGTGGAGGGGGGGGGGGAGTACCTGTAACTATGTTAATTAATCATGAGTGTAGCTGCCGTGTTTACTCATGTTGTGTGTGTGTGTTTATGTTTGTCACCTGGGCTACAAGTTGTTGGCTACACTAGGCCTAGCCTATGCTGCTATCGTACATTATTTACTTAATTTTTTTAAAATATTCTTTTATATTGAGGATAATGGAATCAGTATTCATAAGCTTTTTTTTTTTTTTACATCCCTGCCCGTGTGTATGCAGTTTTGTAAATGCCATCTGTTTACTCTGTGTGTGTGTGTGTGTGTGTGTGTGTGTGTGTGTGTGTGTGTGTGTGTGTGTGTGTGGTGTGTGTGTGTGTGTGTGGTGTGTTTATTTTAAATTTGTAGTTATTCTTCTATTCCGAAGAGAATGGAACAAACACTATTGTGTCTTTTTTTTACATCCAGTCCCCGTGTGCATGCAGTTTTGGGTATTATGTCATCCATTCCCACCGGCACACAATGTGTGTGTGTGTGTGTGTGTGTGTGTGTGTGTGTGTGTGTGTGTGTGTGTGTGTGTGTGTGTGTGTGTGTGAGAGAGAGAGAGAGAGAGAGAGAGAGAGAGAGAGAGTGTGTGTGTGTGTGTGTGTGTGTGTGTGTGTGTGTGTGTGTGTGTGTGTGTGTGTGTGTGTGTGTGTGTGTGTGTGTGTGTGTGTGTGTGTGTGAGTGTGTGTGTGAGTGTGTGTGTGTGTGTGTGTGTGTGTGTGTGTGTGTGTGTGTGTTTCTTCTGTCTTGCTAGGTTTTTGTCACATAGCTACATTATTGTATTGTTCTGTATGTCACCGCCAGTGTTGTATTGCAATCGTTGCACTGTGGCTGTTGGTTAGGCCTGCTGTGTGCCGTGTTTTGTTATATTGTATTGTTGTATAATGTTGTGACATTTCTACTGTGTAGCTGACTGACAGTTCTGCATAATAATAATAATAATAATAATAATAATAATAATAATAATAATAATAATAATAATAATAATAATAATAATAATAATAATAATAATAATAATGATGATGATGATGATGATGATGATGATGATGATGATGATGATGATGAGAGCTTTGATTTGTGTGCTCTACAAGATTCAGCGCCTTGTAAATCCCAAATATTGTTCATTATCGTTATCATCCCTATTATTATTATCATAATTACCATTATGATAATGTAGGGAATTTGTATAGCACTAAAGCTTGTAAAAACAAAGCAAAGCGCAGTGTACTGCTCAACATAGATTGTGGGATGACTGTTTACTTTCCTTTTCATATTTCATTTTATTTGTTTGTTTTTTCATTATTTTGTATTTGATATCACTGCACGTTTCACTAAGTAAGGTAGCCGAAGATCAGTACGATTAGATTACACAACCTCTGCCCCGTGAACATAGCACACTGGCACAGCTGAAATCACACACACATGATATGATGATCTCATATTATGGCCCTGTTGGAGAGAGAGAGAGAGAGAGAGAGAGAGAGAGAGAGAGAGAGAGAGGAGAGAGAGAGGAGAGAGAGAGAGAGAGAGAGAGAGGAGAGAGAAGAGAACAACAACAACAATGAACAAGATTTATTCTTCAGGCCACCAGCCCCAAGAATGGGGGTTAAACATAACATAGCAAAGCAAAGCAAATAATGCAATAAAATAAAATAAAACCTCATGACCTATGTGGCAACTGCTAAAAGCATATCAAGTGTGAACATGTGTCCTTTTATATTAAACTGACCTCTTTTAAATGCTGTTATTTTGTTTGTCAAGTCTCCAAGTTTTCAACAAAATCCAGAAAAGAGAGAGAGAGAGAGAGAGAGAGAGAGAGAGAGAGAGAGAGAGAGAGAGAGAGAGAGAGAGAGAGAGAGAGAGAGAGAGAGAGAGAGAGAGAGATATTGTAGCTGTAAACAAATAACAAAAACAAAAAAAATAAAAGTAAGTTAAATGATTCAGTTCATTACTTTCTCTGCTAACAACAAAAAAAACAAAAATTAAACCCTCTCGTTAGCCTTAAAAATGAATAATAAAAAAGGGCATACATTCAATAACAAAACTGAGAAAGGATGAAAACAAAGGACGAAAAGCAAAGAAAGACAACAAGAAAAAAAAGGAAAAAAAGAAAAGGTCAGATGGATTAATTAAAAGAAGATGCCACGACACAAATCAAAATAAAAGAAAAACGAAACACGACAGACTTGCTGAGGGAAAAGTCATTATTTTCTACCAGCATAGATCATCAATTCAATCAGCCTCGGGCGTGCAGAAGAGAAAAAGAATAGAGAAGAAAACAAAGAAGAAAGACCTGTGAGTGTTATGTAGAGAGAAAGAAAGGAGAGAAGGCAAGAGCGTGGAATACAAGCCATGTATACCACAGCAGCAGCAGCAGCACTGGGGAGAAATTTAATGACGATTTCTGAAACAAAAGACAAGGAAAGGGTTTACTGTCTGCTTGTTTGATGTTTGCCTTCCTGCCTGTCTGTCTGTTTATCTGTCTGTCAGTCTGTCTGTATGTCTGTCTGTCGATCAGTCTGTCAGTCAGTATGTCTGTCTTTGTCTGTTTGTCTCTCTGTCTTTTGTCTGTCGTCAGAGCAAGTCAGTTCTCAGTTAGAGTTACTTTTCTATAGGCTACAATGGAGTTTACTGGGTCGATATTTTCACTGTCTCTTGTTCTTCAACTTTGAGTGAGTGAGTGAGTGACGGTGTGTGTGTGTGTGTGTGTGTGTGTGTGTGTGTGTGTGTGTGTGTGTGTGTGTGTGTGTGTGTGTGTGTGTGTGTGGTGTGTGTGCGAATTTGAGATAAGAGAGAGAGAGAGAGAGAGAGAGAGAGAGAGAGAGAGAGAGAGAGAGAGAGAGAGAGAGAGAGAGAGAGAGAGAGAGAAGAGAGTACCATTTTATCGAGATTGCTTAATCATTTACAAAACAAAATAGCAAACAACCAGAACATTAGGACACTTCAACAACAAAAATTATCACGCATATGACTCGACATGAAATTTCTCAGGAAGATAATTGTCTACGACCTTTTCTATGTTACAGTCTCATGAGAATGAATAATCTTTGAATGAATGAATAATCTTTATTTTTCAAGGGTAACAGAGAGAGGAGAGAGAGAGAGGAGAGAGAGAGAGAGAGAGAGAGAGAAGAGAGAGAGAGAGAGGAGAGAGAGAGAGAGAGAGGAGAGAGAGAGAAAGAGAGAGAGAGAGAGAGAGACAGACAGACAGACAGACAGACAGACAGACAGACAGACAGACAGACAGACAAAGACAGAGAAACAGAGACGGAGAGATACATAGAAACAGAGACACACAGAGAGACAGATAGTGATCCCATACGCGCGCGCACGTGTGTGTGTGTGTGTGTGTGTGTGTGTGTGTGTGTGTGTGTGTGCGTTTGCGTGTGTGTGTGTGTGTGTGTGTGTGTGTGTGTGTGTGTGTGTGTGTGTGTGTGTGTGTGTGTGTGTGTGTGTGTGTGTGTGTGTGTGTGTCTCTCTCTCTCTCTCTCTCTCTCTCTCTCTCTCTCTCTCTCTCTCTCTCTCTATCTCTCTCTCTCTCTCTCTCTCTCTCTCTCTCTCTCTTTTTTTTTTTTACTAGATAGATGGCGTGATGAAAAAAACAAATTTATTGCTTACTCAATGTACCTTCTGGAATAAAAAAATTAATTGAATTAAATATTTGATTTGATTTTGATTTGATTTGATTTGATTTGATTTGATTTGATCTCTCTCTTCTCCTCTCTCTCTCTCTCTCTCTCTCTCTCTCTCTCTTCTCTCTCTGTCTCTTCTCTTCTCTCACTGTGCGTGCGTGCGTGCGCGCACATGTGTGTGTGAGTGTGTGTGTGTGTGTTTGTGTGTGTGTGTGTGTGTGTTTGTTTGTTTGTTTGTTGAGAGAGAGAGAGAGAGAGGAGAGAGAGAGAGAGAGAGAGAGAGAGAGAGAGAGAGAGAGTGTGTGTGTGTGTGTGTGTGTGTGTGTGTTATTGTATCTTATTTTATTCTTTTATTTCGACAATAGTGGACTAAGCCCTGTGTGCTTAATATTTTTTTTTTTACATCTAGTCCCTGTGGGTATGCTGTTTTGTAAATGTCATCCCTGTGTGTGTGTGCATACATGTGTGTGCTCGCACCCGCGTGCGCGGGAATACCCGCACAGTAGCGGTTGCAGTCACGTGATGAAAGCTGCTACACAAATGACAAAATTAGTTCTCAGAAGATTCAAAAAAAAAAAAAAAAAAAAAATTATCAGAAGATTATACCAAATATAGGACACCCAATACAAAGACTTGTCAGCTTTTATTACCCCATGTTTATTTGATGTTATGATAAAATAATCTCTTAGATAGTACACCCCCCCCCCCCCCATCCTCTTCTGCCCCTTATCTGTCACCCCCCATCCCTCCACACTCCCCCCCCCTTGAAGTGTGTTTGGATTGGAAAGTGAGGGTTGATATGAGATTACAAGAGCTACACAGAAACAAAGACCCTTCAATGATTTAAAAAAAATTAATAATAAAATAAAATAAAATAAAATAATTTTGTTTTTAAACCTTCGTTGAAGTGCCGCCGCTGTGGCCTAGTGGTTAGGGCGTTGTACTCGTAATCTAAAGGTTGCGGGTTCGATCCCAGCTATTCCGCTATGGCGTTGTGCCCTTGGAAAAGGCACTTTACGGCTATTTTCTCACCCCACCCAGGTGTAAAAAGGGTACCAACCTTGTGTTGGGGGTTAACCCTGCGATAGACTGGCGTCCTATCCAGGGGGGAGTCTATGACTCTCAGTCGCTTAACGCCACAGAAACCGGGATAAGCACCGGCCTGATGAGCCTTATGGCTCGGGACAGACTTTAACTTTAACTTTAACTTCGTTGAAGTGTTGTGTGGTGGCCACACTACACCAGTACACACTATACTGTGTGTGTGTGTGTGTGTGTGTGTGTGTGTGTGTGTGTGTGTGTGTGTGTGTGTGTGTGTGTGTGTGTGGAATGAAGTCAAGTCAAACTAATTTTTATTAAGGGTAAAAGAGTAAGCTTGCAAGCTTTATTTTTTATCCTGCACACACACACACACACACACACGTACACACACACACACACACACACACACACACACACACACACACACACACACACACACACACACACACACGTACACACACACACACACACACACACACACACACACACACACACACACACACACACACACACACACCTATCTTGACATCATTATACAAAAAGTCTGGTATCATAGATCTGAAAAGGGAATCTGTGGGTTTACTCACTCGTAGACCAGAAACTGTTGATATTGCTAAAGTTATTTCTCGGTCTGCTATTAATGTTCTGTTATAGTTTTCTTTTGAATTTATTTGTTGGATTTGTTTTAGCTACTTTTAATGCTTGTTTACGTCTAATATCACCTAAAGTGAACAGACTTTAAATGAAAAACAAACACACACACACACGCGCGCGCGCGCGCGCGCACACACACGCACGCACGCACACACACACACACACACACACACACACACACCAAAACACACAAACAAACAAACAAGGGAACAAAATCACACAAAAAGCAACCAAAGAAAGCCTCATAAAGTACGGGAAACAACTTTTGCGTGTGTGGGTGTGAGAGAGAGAGAGACAGTCGCGTGCCAATTCCTGAGTCTCCTCAGCAAGTCTGTGTTGAGTGCATTCAGGCCTGTCTTTCTTCTCTCGTTCGCTTTATTTACACAGTCTGATGTGTCCAAAAAAAAAAAAAAAAATAATAATAGCATGTCCTTTCCAGTTCTTCCCGTGGGCCGCCAGCTTGGTTTGCAGGGTTAGGTGCTAGGCCTAAATCTGTCTTCGTCGGCCACACAATCTTCCTTTGGTCGGTAATATAGTGTGGATCTTTGAAGGATGTGCTCGCCCGTCTGGTTTTGTTTACCACAACAGGCACACAGTACAGGGAAGAAGGGGAGAGAGTTTCAAGTTTGTTCACTGATTACTGGCCTTACCTGTCTGTCTGCCGCTTGTTTTTCCCTAGATATATCTCTGGACTCTGCCTCTCAAGATTGCATGGAATTGGAAAGGCTCTCCCATCTTGTGACCTTACCATATTTGTTTGTTTTAAGTCTGATTATAGTCCTGTCCAGATTGCTCTGATAACCTGACCCTGTTTATTATCACTTCAGTTTTATATCGCCTCTCTATCTGGGCTATTTACAGCTGTGGTGACACTGCTTCTTCACTGGGTCTGGAAGAGTGTTGGGGAGGATTTGGCAGAAAATGAGAGGGAAGGGTGAGGAGGGGGTAGGGGTTAAGGGTGGGGGTGGGGGGTTACTGCGCTAAAGAATCATCAAGTTCCTTCATTTCTGCTAGTTGTGTGCCGAGGCCTGGGTCTCTTGTGCTCATGGTTTCCCTGTCTTTTTACACAACGCTGTTCTTTTCATTGGCTTTTGTCTTTCCCATCTCTTTCCCTCCCGGAACAGATTCATGAAGATGCGGTTTAGCGAAGCTGTTTTGTCTTCAGTGTTACAAGCGTGCTTTTCTTCACACACACAACACACACACACACACACACACACACACACACACAAAACACCACACACACACACACACACACACACACACACACACACCACATAATATATATATATATATATATATATATATATATATATATATATATATATATAATTACATAATAATTATATATATATTTAGAGAGAGTTATATATATCTTATATAATTATATATAATTATATATATATAATTTATTATTATCCTAATATCTTTTTTTTTTCGTTCCTCGGCTAGAGATTCGGAGTTTGTCAATGGTGAGATACTGCTAATCGACCTGTTTTTTTGCCTACCGTGAAAGTAGCCGCATTCTGACTTCGGGAATGTATGATGGATATGTTTGTGTTTCTGTTTATTCACCAAACGCTGGCATGAAGTAGGGGATCCTTAACGTGCATATTTGGCATTGAAATGGTTGATCTTCTGTATGTGTTTATACAAGGAAGGGAAATAAAGCACTGGCAGGTCTGCACTTGAAAATTAACTTAGGAAACCGTAAAAATCCCCAACCTTAATTCACGAAAAGGCGCTGTCGCCAAGATTCGAAGCCACGAATTCACAGACCCATGGGACTTAAGTTGAACGGTCTTTTAACCACTCGGCTATAGTGTTCTTATGACTGATATGATGGCTCTATAAAGATCTGCTCAGTACAGGGTATATTCGAAAAAGTGTGTGTTGTGTGTGTGTGTGTGTGTGTGTGTGTGTGTGTGTGTGTGTGTGTGTGTGTGTGTGTATGTGTTTATCTATTTATTCTTTTAT
>CM060321.1:10885324-10887824 GCA_030674155.1 Stramonita haemastoma | reverse complement strand
ATCCCCTGGCCCTCGAACACCCGGGTGCCAGCGCAATGTTCTGACCACTCATCCCCCTCTCCTTTACACACGCACACACACAGACACACACACAGACACACACAGACACAGACACACAGACACACACACACTTGTAAATGCACATGGGCGCACACATGCACCACACTTATACAGACATTTAACACAGAGTTAGGGGGACAGAAAAGCCTGGTGGTTAGAGTAAATCTAATGCCCATTACGCTCGTGATCTGCTGACCCAGGTTCGAATAGGAGGGTTTTTCCTCTGGAGTTAACATCAGTGCCAGGTCTGTTGTTGTTGTTGTTGAAGTTATATTATAGTCCCAGCAGAAGTCAGCGCCAGCTCCACTTCCCCCAAATCTATAAGCCGAGGCCCCGTGTGTGAGTGCGCGCAGAACATTTTGCGCAAACGTTATAAAACCGTTCCAATTTTTGGAAGAGTAGGCAACTGTGTGCCGGTGGGAACGGATGACAAAATTTACAAAACTGCATACACACGGAGACTAAATGTAAAAAGCACACAAGTGCTTATTCCATCATTCTCAAAGTAAAAGGTTTTTATTTAATCACACACACACACACACACACACACACACACACACCACACACACACACACACACACACACACACACACACACACACACACACACACACACACACACACACACACACGGATGAGAATATAAACCGAAGTTCTGTGTGCCAACGCACGCAGAACATCTTGTGCACACGTTAAAACCCATTCCGCTGTTCGAAAGACTAGGCCATTGTGGGCCAATGGGAGGAAATAGCAAACTTTACAAAACAGCATACTCATGGGGACTGGATGTAAAGAAAAAAACTCACACAAGTGGTTATTCTATTATCGTTGAAAAAAATCAAATAAATAAAAAATAAATCACACACACACACACACACACACACACACACACACACACACACACACACACACACACACACACACAACCACACACATTGGCGAAGTTGTTTTTGTTCTTAGATAGATGGCCTAATGGGGAAAAAAAGCAAATGCATTGCTGATTCAATGTACCATCTGAAAAAAAAAAGACTTTTGACTCTCTCTCTCCTCTCTCTCTCTCTCTCTCTCTCTCTCTCTCTCTCTCTCTCTCTCTCTCTCTCTCTCCTCTCTCTCTCTCCTCTCTCACACACACACACACACACACACACAACACACACACACACACACACACACACACACACACACACACACCACACACACACACACACACACACACGTTGTTCATGAAGTCATTTTTGTTCTTAGACAGATGGCTTGATTGGGGAAAGGGTGGGGGGAAGCGAATGGATCGTTGATTCAAGGGACCAAGGAAATAACAAAAAAATTCACTTTGACTTTTTGAAATTTGGACTTTGATCACACACACACACACACACACACACACACACACACACACACACACACACACACACACACACACACACACACACACCGTCACCATCACCACCATCACCACCACCTCTACCACCACAACAAAGCTGTTGGAGAGATGATGAAACAACGTGCCCTAGGCTACCACCGCTAAACAGAAGCTGTTAAATTAACAGAACACTCAGGTGACAACCAGGTTTTCAAAGAAGCTAGGGACATCCCATCCAAGTCCTGACTCAAGTGTGGTCTGCCCTGTGGCCACTTCATTTGGCAGGCTATCACCTTTTATTGGCCTGTTCCAACATCACCTGGTAGCCACATTCCTTGTTGATGGGGACAGCAGCTCAGATGAAGGATGCCGTGCCTGCCTGTCTGTCCTGTTGCTTTCTCCCTTCCCTCTGTGAGGGTGATTTTGAAGGGTCAATATTTCTTCTTCATTTTCTGCTGACTGGTGTCCCGACAATTGGGGAGTAATTCTCTAGACACACTGACTACCCTGTACAGAGGGGGGAAGGGGAGAGGGGGAGAGAGGGAGAGGAGAGAGGAGAGAGGGAGGGGGAGAGTGGGGAAGGAGAAAGAGAGGGAGAGAAAGAAGAGGGGGTAGAGAGAGAGAGGGGGGGGGAGGAAGGAGCAGAGAGAGAGAGAGAGAGAGAGAGAGAGATGTCTCTAAATCGGATAACTCCGCTGGGACTCTTATATACAATCAACAAACAAAGGTGGGCGCTGCTTTGACAATGACAGTCAAGTGATGGACCGGTGGTCTGCCTAGAATGTGAAAATTCCGGGTCGGAAGTGTACGGTGGTTCGAACCCCATCTGGGCCCGAAACTTTTCCTCCAACCAATAGACCCTGAGTGGTGGTCTGGGTGCTAATCTTTCGGATGAGCGATAAACCGAGGTCCCATGGGTTAAGCAAAAATCATTTAACTTGCGTAAAAAAGCCCACGGCAACAAGAGAGTTGTCCCTGGCGAAATTCTGTAGAAAAAAGCCTCTCTGATAGGGAAACAAATACAGTTGCAGACAGGAAAAGAAAAAAAACAATAATGGGTGGCGCTGCTCTTGCGGCGAGG
>CM060321.1:10767824-10880324 GCA_030674155.1 Stramonita haemastoma | reverse complement strand
CTGTTCATGGGCGTGGCTCTGGTGGGGACATGCACGTATTTCCATTGTGACCACGCCCTAAAACCAAATCTAGACCCTAAATGACCAACCACTTTCCCTACACGTCATGCAATACGTCATGCCTAAATTTAGAATTGGTCTGGCGGGGAAACTGCTGCTGCGACTCCAATAAATACGAGCAACCTCAACAGGATTTTACCTAATTAGGCTCTTAGTCTGCTGCCTGTTCCCAGAATCCAGAGTTTTCACCGCTTGCGCCGCCTTTCTTTGTAGTTCTTCCTATAACATTGCGAACATCTCCAGAAATTATCTCCAGCTAAGTGTGCTGATTTTCCCCACAGCGTTGTTGAGCCCCTTGTGCCAGCCACTAGCGTAGGCCTACAACGTTTTTGACTGGTAAGTTGTCATGTTCCTGGTGTCCTGCATGTAGCCAACTTTGGCCTTTTTGTGGTTTCTGTAACATTGTCATTGGGATGAGACTATAGACCCGTGCAAACGCATGTAGGCCTAAAACCTGTTCTGCCTTTCACCTTTTGGAAGAGCAGGCCATCCTGTGTGCCGATGACAAAATCATTTTTTTTAAAAAACAAAAAAAAACCCAGTATGCACAGGGGTGTAGTGTAACAGCTTTCCTTCCATAGCCTAGTTTAGTACTTGTTATTAACTGTTATAGTCTGATACATCAAACAATGAATTGTGGTTAAGCACAGATCAATTTACCAGATATTCTCTAGTAAGGCTGAGTATTCATACCTTCTCCTTCATTCATAAATAGCATTCTTGACAGTTTGGATTAATTTCTATTTCAAAGAGTTAAATTTTTTTTAAAACTTTTTGTGAATTTGTGTCCAAAATTTAGTGTAATTCACGAGTAAACAGGTGTTTTAAAACAGTATTTTACAACAGTCATCAGTGTATGTAGTTCCGGCTTTCCTCTGACAGGCCAGCTGCCAGCGTGGTCACTGCACTGAAACAGTGCAGAGGGGGTACTCTGAACTGGGAGCGCTAGTCTAGCGCCAAGCTTTACTGAAGCTTTTTTTTTTTAGAAGTCTATTCTGGATATTTTCGATTTAGGGACAATTAACTGTGATCCTAAGAATTTTTTTTTTAATTATTTTTTTACATTAATTTTTTTTTTACCTTTGAGAATGATTGTTCTTTTCAAAGGCACCCCTCCCCCCCCCCCCACACACACACACACTGTCCCCCCTCCTCTCTCTCTCTCTCTCTGGTCGAGGTAATATGACTAGGCCTAACACACACACACACACACACACACACACACACATGTAGATGTAGATGGCTTGATGAAAACAGCAAGTGTTTTGCTTACTCAATGTACCATCTGTAAATAAAAATTTGACATCCATTTTGACAGCGAGGTGTCAGAGACCTAAGCACCTCTAGGGGCCAGCATATTGAGGGCAGTACCCACCTCTTCTCCTTAGCTGCCCAAAAGAGGCAGGTACCCATTTACAGCTGGGTGAACTAGGGGACTGTAGGGAAGTCAAGGTGCACAGTCACCCACCCCATTGCTAACTGGGTGCTGCTTTTTAACCTTGGCTGGGGGAAAGCTAGTGCTCTGACAACTGAGCTAGGCCTATCCCATCTCCTTGATAAGAGTTTACAAAGTGAAATGCCAGAGCGGCAGAAAAAATGTCCTTGAAAGATAATTACTGATAATCTTTTCTTAGTGATTGCAGATGGAAGACTTCTGCTGTGGATGAAAATTAACAGTGTATGGAAACACATTAATTCAAAGCCCTCCCTTGAGAAAAAAAAATGCTTTCGATCCACATCTGGGCTAGTCTACTCATGTTGTGGAAAGACATTCAACTGAAACATGTATAAGAAAAGACAGGGAAGAATTAGGCCTAGGCCTAATCATATCCTCTTTCCCTTCACAAAAACTCCTGTCCCTGCCTGCCACCCATTCCACTAGGGCCTATAGGCTATGCCTCCACCTAGGCCTAGTCTATTTCAGTATTTGTCTCCACGTAAGGCTTAACGTAACATGTAGCCTAGTCGATCACATGACTGATGACGTTCCTATTTCGCGCCAGTCACAGAGCATGCGTACACCGTCAAGTCCGTTGATCAAACATGACGGGAAGGTAGAACGACCCTACGACTGTGAATTGAACATAGCCTACATTTTGCTTGTATTTGATATCTCATCGAAAACGAAGGTAATTGCATTTGATGTAGCAAACTTTAGTCTTCAGTTTTTCTTAAGCAATGGTTGTGAGCTAAGAAAGTACGCTTGTGCTGGAGAAGATAAGTTTTGCATGTAGGCCTAGTGGAACATGACCTTGTCTGTGCAATGTAGGATGCAGTTCCTGGTAGGTCTAACGAATTCTAGTCGAGTTTTCTGTTTTCCGAGTCTGTTTGGATTGGAACATGTATATTGTTATCAGATTAAAACGGTTTCTTTTTTGGAAAATTGTGATTATTGAAAATTGTAGCAAGTGTGGTTTTATTTGTATTGTAAAATTGTGTCGTGGGCGGTTGGCTGCGTGCGCATCACGGCGATTACCGACTTGTTTCTTCATTCCTGAAGCACATTAAAATCTGCTTTCATGTTGATCCGTTTTCAGATCGAGTGGGGAAAAAAAACAACCGATGTCACAGTGCAATTGAAAGATATTTTGGCCTCTTTGATTTAGGCCTATTTTGAAAGGGAGGAAAATGTGTGGTTACTTGGAAAATGGCGATGAACAGATTTAGGCTAGAGCGAAGGAGGAAGTTCAGTTGGAATTTAGCCTACTAGACGGGCACATTGTTTTTAGAACAGGTGGTAAGGAAACGATGTTCGGTTAGGCAAGAACATACTCATATTGTAAGCAGCACACTCAGAGTGTTTTTTTTTTTATAAAACTGTAATAATCGGTGTATGTTAAGCTTTCCTAAAGCATTTCGTTACGATTTTTGTAAGCTTCTTATAATAGCACAGAAATGTAGGTCACTTGAGCCAGTTACTGAAGTTCAAGGTCTTAATGAGCTAATTTTGGACGGCAGCAATCCTGTGACGGTAAACAGTACATTTTCTCAAGATATTAAATCATTATTTGTCCAATCGTGAGCATGTTTGACATAGTACCATATTGAATCTCTTGCCACATGACATGGTACCAGTAGCCCATATAAACAACTGAGATGTACAGTCTTTAGTCAGTGCTAATGGACAGAGGTTAAGAAGGGTGCAGATGGTATATATATATATATATATATATATTATAGTATTTAGAGAATGCAGTGCTGTGCTCAGATGATGACAAACTACAGTTTGAGTGAGAACTGTGATGAATGAAGGTTTCAGCTTTGTCTGATGGAGCACACTTGCTGTGGTTTAGGCCTACTTGTCTTCACTTGTCAGCGCTTTCAAACCATGATGCTATATAACAAAAGTATAGCATAGTGTGGAATTAGCTTCTGTCTAAATTGACAGCTTTGACAAACTTGCAAAATAACTTGAGTACAGTATTTCAGGTAAATACTAAAGATACACTAGACACAAGTAGGTACACAAGAAGCTGATCATGTTTTGTTTGGAGAAGACCTTTTTGATTTTTCAAAGTGCAGGAATTGGAAATCATATTGACTAGTTGAGTATTGGTGGGTTATTCATTAATAAATTATTCTACTTCTTTCTTTTTCAGGGTAGTTTTTTCACAATTTTATGTTTTTGCTTTTTTTGTTAAAAAGGTAGGGCTTAATCAGTACATCAGGGAGTGTAGGGGCCTTTTTTAAGTCCTTACAAATCTTCTTTAAAGTTCAGCCTTTTACAGTTTTAAGTCTTTTTTTTACCTCAGCAAGTCGGTGCTTTTTTTCTCTCAATTTCTGTTAACAAGTAGTCAGCAGTGATATTCTACTGCTAAAGTAGACAAAATTTTGATTCAGGTTTGGCTTTTAAAAAAAAAAAAGAAGAAGAAAAAGCACAACACATTCCAGACGCCAGTTTTCAAGTTTGTAGCTCAGCTGCTATTATAGTAGGCCCAGGTGACTGGCGCTGGTTTAGACCCGGTGCTATGATAGCAGTGTGCCTAGTTTATTACTTTCATTCAAAGGTTCTCTTATTATCACTGCACATTTCACATGCTGTGGGCAAGAAGTTACTCTGTTTTTAGCTTTCTTAGTTAAATAAAAGTAAAGGGTCTATAACATGTAAATTAGCTTATCTGCTTTTATATTTAAACTAAAAAAAATTTATAAAGCATTGTGATGTACCTGTCCTACTGCTCACACGCAGTTATTTCAATCTCACCAGCCATACCTGGATTTGTAAATGTTGCATTCTTAGGGCCAAAAGCCTATCAATATTGCGCTTCTGTTTGTACTTGAAACATTTAATTTAATTCCAGAACAAGCATACCATACAACAGCTTAACATTAACAATTTGACAGATGTTATGCCTAAAAAAAATTGTAAGTAAAAGAAATAATCTGTTACACCTCTCTCTCTCCCCTCTCCTCTCTCTCTCTCTCTCTCTCTCTCTCTCTCTCTCTCCTCTCTCTCTCTCTCTCTCTCTCTGCTTGTAATGTAATGCTTACTCTGTTACCCTTGAAAAATAAAGATTATTCATTCATTTTCTCTCTCTCTCTCTCCCTCCCTCCTCCCTCTTCCCTCCCTCCCTCCCTCCTCTCTCTCCAACTTTATTATGCTCGCCTAGACTCATTCATTCATTATCTGTATAATCGAAGATTTTTAGTGAGTTTATTGCCAAATACATACTTATGGTTTTGATTGCAAGTTTTTAAAAAAGAAAATTCTTTTAACAAGATGACATGATGTGTTATTATTTATGGTTTTGTGTTATGTATGCATGTTTCCCAGATAGAGACTGCAAAGATGACGGAAGAGAAAACCTTAGAAGATGTGGCCTTGCCCGAAGAAACTGAACTGGATGCCGACAAAGATTGTGAATTAGAGGGCTGCCTTGAAGACAGCCAGGAGTCGGAGCTGTCTTGCAAGATTTGTCAGGAGATTTTGCGGAAACCAAAACTGCTTGCATGCTTTCACACCTTCTGTGAAGAGTGCTTGAGCAAAGTTGTGCATGAGGCTAGTGACACCATTGACGGAGAACCCATCAAGCCTGTGGATGCTGTGGAGTGCAAGGTGAGTTGTCTTTGTAGTATTCAAGCATAAGTTTTAGGCTAAGGTTCTTCATTGATTATTGATCTATATTTTCAACTTTTTGCTGTGATTTGATAATCTTGAAAAAGATAATAATCTACTAGCTGGTAAAGAAGATGTCTGTGATGAAGCTAAGTTTTTTCTTTGGTCCCTTTTCTAAATCCTTTGAATCATTTATGGTGATCATCAATTTTTATAGTGAGACAGGGAATTAAGTTGTGTGTGCAATAGGTTGCATAGTTGCGAACCATTTCTTGTTGCCACAATTCCATGTTTCAGATCTGAAAAGAATTTACCAGTTAACACCCCCCCATCCTCCCAAAAAATGTAAATCAAGTGTGATGTTAATGCATGTGCTGCTTTTTAATGCTCATTAAAATGTCGACCAAAAAAAAATTTATAAAATAAAAAAAAAAAGTCAAAAGAAATTTAAAATCTGGTAAGCTGTGCTCATCACACAGAAAAATCTAACTTTTCCATCAATGATTTGCGAAAATCCTCAAATTTGATGCAGATGTGTTGGGTAGTATGAGAGAGGTTACATTCTAATCATACACTACATATTTCCAGCTCATATTGGTCAAATTGTTCCATACAGAGGAAATTTATTGTCATTTCCTATGACATTTTCAAAATGATTGAGTAGATGGTACCTGCACTTGTCTTTCCTCCACTGCTTTTTCCTCTATAATGACATTAGGAGTTGAGTGAAAATTCTTATGGACAAGTCTTCAGTTGTGAATTTTCAATCCTCAGCAAATATGAAACAAGTCAGACGTGTTGAATGGAGCTTAGTAGCTTGTGAGGGTCATTAAGCAGGAGGAAATGCAATATATTACAAGTATCATGGATGATTTGATCCAACTTCACCCTTCTGCCATCTCAAACTCCTTTTAATGACACACCTTGTAGATTTTTTTTTTCATTAATGGGTCTTGAAAAGGCCTTGTAATTTGTGTAAAGTTTGGTTGAATTTGTAACAACCCTGATCCTTGACTCATTTGACATATAAAGATGAATTTGGGTGGGGTTGAAGAAATGATAGGATTTTTTGTTTTATACCTTTCCAGGTTTGCAAGCAGCTGACACCGTTGCCTAATGGAAAGGTGGAAGACCTGATGGCTAACCTCCTACTTGAAGATCGCCTGAACCCTTCCTCAGACAGCACTGTGATCATCTGCACTAGCTGTAAGGCCAAGGAGAAAGCTATTGCCCACTGCGCCAAATGCCCCAACTATTTGTGTACAAACTGCATGGCAGCACATCAGTTTATGCGGTGCTTCGATGATCATGATGTAAGAGCTGGTTTCATAATATATTTCAGTTATCAGAATGCTTATCAAGAAAATTAAGAGATGTATATATATAATCTGTGTTGATTCTAGGTTGAGGCATTGCATGATTCTTACACATTTTGTTTTGTGGGCGCCAAAAATTTTGTGTGCACCATTGGGCACTAAAAAGAAAAAGCTAAAGCCACTACTCGGGACGAGAGGTTCGTCATTCTGGCTGCCTTGTGTATAAAGCCTTTATGAGAGTAAAACCAAGAACCATTTTCTGTCGATATTCCTGGTTGGTGTAGTGCTTTAATTTTGACAACCATTTTTTTCCTTTTTTTACCACCATTGCACTCAGTTTTAAAAACAAAACAAAAATTTACAAATAAAGCTTTTTGAAAATTCATTGCTCCAAAGACTTCCCTCCCAGAAGACCGTCCTGTGGGATTGTAGAATATTGTGATAGGGAAAGGGTTTGACCTATCAGTTGTGGTTGATCTGGTATTTGGAGATTTATTTCCAGTTGGTCAGGGTTTATCAGGAGAACAGGAGATTGATGTATCTGAAAACGAATTCTAGATGTTTTAAAGGTTTGCCATGTGCTTAGTCTCCTTAAAATTTAAAAACAATAATAAAATTCACAGCAGTAGAATGATTCACCTATATGTCTTGCAACCAAATTCAAAATGGCATCCAGGGACTTGCCTTCCAGATTGCTTGCCTTCCAGATGACTGTACTGAAGCATTTACTTTGTGGGAAGTGTGATGTTGTTGACCTACTATAGGCACTCTTGGTCAATCTTATAGTCAGAAATTGAAGTCAAGTCTCATTCGATCCGGTTTGAGTTGGGCTAAGAGCAGTTAGAGAGGAGGAAAGGTGCAGTGAGGTTGTTTTTGTTTTTTTTAATGGGAAGTTCTGAGGTATGGTAAAGGGAGGAAATAAAAGCTGTTGTTTTTGATGCAGGTGGAATCTTTTGAGGACATCCTGAAGTCGGGTCGAAGCCTCTCTCAGCCCAAGCCTGTGCTGTGTGAAATGCATACTGATGAAAACCTGGTCAGCTTTTGTAACAACTGTGAGGTAAGCTGATCGGGGTAATTTCTTTGATTTGGAAGGTAATGAGTGCTGAAGACTTAGTTTCATCAGGATTTTTATGAGGTTTTTTTGTTTTCTTTATACCTGATCATCTATTTTTAAGCTACTTTTCTTTCCTGAAGAATTTTTTAAGACATTGTTTATCCCCCCCTTCTCAAATTTCATCTAATTGTCACAGTGACCTGTTTTCATTACTTTGTAGCTTTTATGAATTTCTGTGTTGAAGTATAATTTTGTTAGGAATATATTCTGTATTTATTTGTTAGGTGACAACTCTGATAAGGCCTTTGTGATGGGTGGGGCTATAAATGTGAAATGAAATTGACTTATGTTGCTGTGGGTTTCAGGTGGCAGTGTGCCAGAAGTGTATGCTGATGGAGCACTCTATGCCAGAGCACATGTGTGTCCCACTGAGTGAGGCTGATGGCCCCAATTCTGAAGAACTGAGGAGGCTGGTAGAGCAGGCTCATGCTAAGCTGCGTGAATCGGAAGAAGTGAGCAAAACAACAGGGACTGACTTCACGGAACTGGATGAGCAGAAGGAGAACGCCCGTGATCTCATCACTGAGACCTTCCAGAGCTACAAGTTTTACCTGGAAAAAATAAAGGTGAGATATTGTTTTGCAATCTGTGGTGCATCCTGTTTTGTCTAAACCCATGTAGCACGGTTTGAGGAACCTTCCATGATGACCTTGCAAAGCTACGTGGAGGATGCCAGGATTACATAGATGACCATATTACAGGGGTCGTGTTGCCAGGCGTTTTGCCCATAGACAGACTTAGGTGTTTTTGGCTGCTGGGCCAAGCAAAAGGTTAAAAGTTTTACATACTTCAGATTTACATATTAATTTCAAGGATGGTTTGATCCCACCCTGCTTCCGACATACATTGGCCCATGTTAAATCATCCACTTGCTCTGATCCCTCTGCTGTAAATTCTGACAATAGGGTTAACTCTGCTTTCAAGACGGCTGAGGTGGTACAAAATGCTTCAGTTTGTTTACCCCAAGCTACCAACTAGGATAGATTCTGGGTTGGGAGTTTTTGACTGCCAAAAATGACTGCAAGTTAACCCTTTGCTTGGCACAACGCCCCAAAGCGCCCGACCCTGTCCTTGGGGACAACGCCCCAAAGCGCCCGGCGACATGACCGTCCCTTCAGAGCGATCATACATTCGAAATTCCCGCCAATCTCGCTTCAAATCTCGTGAATATAGAAGCCACGAGACTTCCGCATGTATATTACAAATGGCGGCGATTGGAGTGAGTTTGTTGCAAGTTTTGGAGGAAAAAAATCGCAAATTTTTCCAAGATGGATGCTATCTTCGAACCCGACATGTACGATCGTTTTTACAGCTTCCATGCCGAAAATATGACGCTGTGAGATGTGTATCTAGGCTCAAATATCGATGTAATCGATCCTAGTAGTGTGTGCACTTCTGAGTTTGTTGACTGAAGTGAGAGAGACGACTTTGACTACGGCGAAGTTCGAGACGAAAATCGATCGTCAAATCAAATCTAACACGGCCGATAGGCGTTTTGAATTCTACTCTTAGATTTGGGGAAATTATTGCGGATTTCAAGTTCGGCAATGGTTCAGAACTTGATTTATTTTGTTATTTGGTTGCTATTCGGGATTTTGGTACGGTAGCTGCTCAAACTTAAACGTTAAGCTGATCGCGATCATCGGTAAACAAAAATGGCGATCGTCGGAATGTTCGATGTGTTCGTGCACCATTTATCAAAAAAAAACTATAAAACCAACAGTAGGTTGAAAATATCTTTTCTATAATTTTTTCTTAATGTTTTAGTTTTTATTTAATCAAAATCCATGCACGCATTCTAAAGTTATTGCAACGCTAACTGTAACACACACAAACCAATGACTTTTTGTGTTATGCATTATAATTCTAAAAGAAAAGAAAAATAACGACAAAAATTGGGTATTAGCAATTTCTTTATTCATTTCTGCATCTTGCTGTTTTTATTTCATCAAAATCCACCCGACCATTGTAGAGTTATTGCATGTTAAATACATACACCCACTCACAAGCCATCCACCTCCATTTTCTCTGCCCGGCAGGAAGGTGACAAATGATTTTGCTGTACCAAGCAAAGGGTTAATGTGGGGACATTTTTAGTTTGTTTACAGTTCTTTGTGGTTACCTTATTTTTTTGCTTGCTTGCTTATATGTTAGATCTCCCTTGCAAGGTGTTGACAAAAGTATTTGCTTTACTTTTAGGACAAGATGCTAGAGGAACTGGTGGCCCGCCACAACAAGATCGAACTGGCCCAGATGGAGAATATTCAGATACGATCCAACATTGAAGCCAGACTGGAAAGTGTGTGCAGGTAAGTCTGGTTAGTTACCCTTTTACTGGGATGCAATATACATGCTCTTTTTCATTATCTGCCATTTTAGCAAAGGTTTACCACGGGCTAAAGTTGGTTTTTTTTATAGACCTAAACTCATCTCAGAGTTGTCTGTAATTTGAATGTTTGGTTTCAGCTTTGCGAAGAACTTGCTGAGTGAGGAGTGCTCAACCTATGTGTCGGTGTACAAGAAAAAGGCCCAGGACCAGCTGGTGTGTCTGATGAACTGCTCTCTGGAGAGTGGCGTGAGTGGCAATATTGAGTTCAAGACCAATGCCACAGCCTTTGAGAGTGCTGTCACACAAACCTTCGGCTGGTTCGTCAGTGAGGAGGCCAAGGTAAGTTGAACTAGCTTTTTTTTTTTTTTTTTTTTTTTGCACTGAAGAGCATGAGATTGGAAACAGCAGCTGAACGTTTTTTTTTCTTTTTCTGTAAAAAGATATTCCACCAATGTTGCTTTTGATAATTTGAAAATCTGAACTGTTTATGCAGTACATATATACTAAAATTGGAATGATACATTTGGAAATAGAAGCATATGTTACCTTCAAGAAATGGCTCCTTCTTTTTGACCTTATTTTGAAATGGTCGAATCAACAGTGGAGAAGGTAAGCATAGATGGTACATGCTGAACAGCATGAGATCATCCAGTATCTTGATAGCAAATCATACAGAATGCAGCTGGATAGACGTTTCCACACTTGCAAAATTTATAAGAAAGTGCAACCAACACTGAAGATCGGCAAATCCGGGATGGAACACTCCCATCAAATGGAAATAAGAGAGGACATGCTTTCTTGTTTACATTTGATTGATGAACACTGTGGCTCTCAAATCTCGTGTGTGTAGAGTGGAGGGCTACAGGGAATGACCAAGAATTAAATAAAACAAAGTGAGACTTATCTTGCATGGTGAAACTGGTTGTAAATTCTTGTTAATTTTATTGTTGACTAGAATGGAGTGCACATGCCCACCCTTGCAGTGGTCTGCATGCATACCATGCAAGTAAAATATGCTATGCACTTGAAAATAAGTCTGTCTGCATGCATACCATGCAAGTAAAATGTACTATGCACATGAAACTAAGTCCATTTCATAAATTTGATATTTGATCGAAAACTATACTTCACATACCTTGTATCTAGAAGACGTGCCCAATAAAAATGATGATGATGATAATATAGTTATAATGATAAAACATGAGAATCCTGTATGACACATTGTCTTCTTGAGGCCGACAGTAGGAGCAGTGCGTAGTTCTCATGTGCACTCTATTCCAGTGTGCAAGAATTTGCCACCAGCTTCATATTTCAAAGCAAGGTTGGCTTTGTTGTATTTTATCATTTTATACACTGGCCATGTGTTTTCCCTGATATATCAATATAATAAAGCTAAAGAAGTGTTTCCAGTTTCGTGTTTTTCATGCTGTAGCACAGGCATATAGTCTCACATTCTTTCATTCAGGATCTCCGCCAGAGGTATCTTAATATGGAAGATTTCACCTGTAAATGTTTGTTCTGTCACAGATGCCAGTGGTGGCTCCATTTGACGGAAAGGCGACCTTCAATGATATGAGCATGGTTCCTGGCATGATGGCTGCTGCTGATCAGCTTGTGGGTCACGGTGTAAGCGATGCAGAATTCCTGACACCCTCACTGCCCACCATGAGCAACGTGAGCCAGCTGGCAGCTCTGAGCACCAACTTTGATACGCTGCCAACTATCCCCAGCATCGTGTCCTTGGCCAACACTCAAGTCATGGCCCCAATGGATGCTGTATCCCGTTCGTCTGTGTCTCCAGCTATGTCAGATAGCGGCATCTCCATGGACTCTGGTAACAGTAACAACAGCGCAAACATATTGACCGTCAACATTGCTCGCTTATCCAAGATTTCAAGTGGTAACCCGGGTTAGTACTCTCGCTTACCCACTGCTCCCTTCTCCACTGTGTGAATGAGTGCATTGCTCAGAGCTGCAGACCTGTGCACCCTCCATATTAGCTCTGGCAAATCATGGAAAAGCAAACTGTTGACATATTTAGAAAATCGGCAGATCTTAAAAGGGCAGACACTATCTGAAGTGATAGCGGTGTCAAACATGACCTCCGCTCAGCTGCTGTTCTGGACAGCAGCAAAACACACACAAAGACTTGTTTTCCGACTCATTCCAAAATTTGATGAATTATCTGCTTTTGTAAGGGGGCAGCACTTTTCTCAGTAGGGGTGGGGTGGACACACACTTTCACCTCCCCCCCCCAACTTCCCAAATCTCCCTCTCTAGCTTTACACACCCTGATCATCTTTTAAAATCAGTTTTAGTTATTCATTCATTTATTCAAATATCTAAAATATTTTTTGTCTGACGTGTTCCAATTAGGTTAAAACAATCCACGGAAATGTGTGCTAATACCATGAGTGAATGATAAAACTGGTGAGCTTGAGGTGTTTTTCAGGTGCATTTTTGGAAAGGAAATGAGGGCGAGGTTGAAGGAGGGGATGAGGAAATGTGAAATTGTAAGGGGTCTTGTGACCTTCTACAATAAGTGTTCCCTTCACTCTCATCTTCACTACCAATACACCCCCACTCCTTAATATCTATTGCACACACACTATTTTGATTTTTTTTTTTTTTCATGCAAAGATTTTTAAAGAAATGTAAAGTGGAAAGATATGAGCCTCAAAAAAATAGCAAAAAAAAAAAAAAACTGAAGAAAGACGGCTTTTTTTTTTTTTTTTTAAGAAGAAAGTTGTTATAACTGTTATAAGAAAATGTCTCGTACATCGTGCTGAAATACCGACTGGGTGAAAAATACTGAAAATTGCCTTGAAAATACAGTATAGGGGTGCGCAGTTCTGGAGCTGGCAGCCCTTGGGATGCTGGGGGCTCCTCCAAAATAGCATCCCAGGGTTCGCATGGTCCTTAAGGGTCCAGTTTTGGGGTCCCATTTCAAGGCTTTGAAGGTCCTTAAAAATAAACACGTCTCCAGGTTTTAAAAAGTGCTTAAATTTTACTGTTAAACCTAAAATAAAAAGTAAGTGTTTAGTTCATAATTTAAATGATGGATTTTTTTAAAGTATGAAAGAGGAGCATGTGGAAGTGTCGTCTACATGCCAAGAAAGGGTGTAGGGAGAAACTTTTGAAAGGGGGGCAATGAATGCTGGAGGACAGTGCGAAGTTCTAGTAATAGGTATTGGGTTTCATGAAAGAGAACAGAGCTCTAAAGGGGGGGGGGAGGGGAAAACAAGACAGTGATGGGAGCAATCAACACTGATGAAATGACCTGTTAAACCCTTCTTCCTTTCTCTGTCATCCACTACCACCTCCGCGCTCCCCCAACCCCCTCCCCTCTTGTTTTTGGCACAGTGCCTGTAAGTTGTCTGGTACCAGACCTGTCAACTCTCCCCACCCACTGTTCCACCCACTCTCTCTCTTTCCTCCTCCCCCCGCTCCCCCATTTTCTTTTAACAATTAATAGGCACTTGAGGTAGAAAACAGCATCCTCAAAAAGTACAAAGACAGGCATAAAGTGACTTACTTGAGAACCAGTTTGCAAGGAATGGATACATTTAGATTGAACTAAAAACTTCAGTGCTAATAGCACACATCATGTCAAAACCGGTTCTTGGATTAGCAGCAATGAAAATTTTAGTTTCTTTTTATGAAAAAAATTGCATCGAAATGGCTGTGTTTTGTTTGTCAGCTTCAGAATGTAAATTTTGTTTAAAAGCAAACATTTGGTGAAGAAGGTCCTTAAAAGAGTGAGGTCCTTATAAGTCTGTAAAAAGTCCTTACATTTTTTTGTGAAGTTTTGTATGAACCCTGAATTGCCACCTTTTTGAAATGTGCTAGAAATTTCTCCTTTCCTATGACACCCTTTGTTTCTCTGTCCTTCCTTATCTTTCTGTCTCATCTCTCTCTCTCTCTCTCTCTCTCTCTCTCTCTCTCTCTCTCTCTCGCTTCTATTTCAGACCTGTGCACCTTCCATATTTTTCTGTATTTGTTCCGGGAAAAGTTGGTAAATACGGAAATACGATTTTATTAATCAAAATCCGATTTTTGTCAACAAAAAATCCGGAAATCGAAAACGTTGTCTTCTATCGTTCAGCGATTCCGTTCATCTCTCGTAACGTCGTCTGCTAGGAACAATCATTCAGTTTGGCTACTTGTCTCCCTTTATGACGCATGCGCAAAGCATCATTTTCTAAGCAAAATGGCGGATAGTGGTGTAGACTTTCGCGGAAAAACAGACCAAACTGACACGCTTACAAGCAAAGAAAGATGTGGAGAAAACGCAAAATGACGCTAACAGGCCAGGGTGGGGCTAGAAGAGGTACAGATGCGGATATTTATGCGCAAAAAGATAAATTGGCTGTTCGTTTTGCCGAGTAATGTCTGTTCGTTTTGCCGAGTAATGTTTGAAACTTGCGTTCGTCTCTCGCATTGGGCTGCTCGCTAGCGAAAGTTGAGCTTTCATTTGCAAGTGGTGTTGGAAATTCGAACACGGTCGGAAAATAACAAACCACGGCACTTAAGTTATAGAAGCGCTGATTTCTTGGCAAATCATGGAACAGTAAACCTGTCACATCTTCGGGAAATCAGTTGATCACTTGATCGTTAAAATGGCAGAGCCACTCATTCTGAAGTTATATCGCGTTGAACACGGTCTCACTCTGCTGCTGTACTGGACAGAAGCAAAGCACACACATACTCCGACTTGTTTTCTGGCCATGCAAACTATCATGGTGAGTACACTCCGAAATCAGATGAATTTTTAATCTGCTTTTGTATGGGGGCTTAACCCTAGTAGCGCTGTTCCCGGATTAATCCGGAATGACGTAGTGCAGCATTTCTGGCGGCTCCCGGAATATTCCGGGATGACGTCGGTGATCGTAATTGAAGGCTTCAGTGTTGATTCTAGGGTGCGCCCTTGCGGGATTCCCGCATTTTTTTCAACTTTGCCGCAAAATAATGTGACCAGTGCGCCCTAACGGACGCAAAAAAACTGTGGATAGCGCATATTTGAACAAACAGTGCGCCCCCGCAACTGCCGTTTGTATAGTTTCAAAATAGCGCTACATGTGTTGGTCATTACGTTGATACTCCCGGGACAGCAGGATGCACTGATTAGCGCCTACAGTCGTCACAACCATCACAAAGCGGCTGGTCTGACGTCATTGCCCTACTCATTTACGTCATTTTTCAAAGGAGCCGTGACTCCTGAAACAAGTGACGTCATTGTGCTAGAGATCGTTAGTGGTGTTAGTGGAAGGAGCAGGGACCCAGCAGGGTTCAAAGCTAATAGACCTAAGAGTTTTCTAGGCGGTTTTTCAGATCTGGCTAGACAAGTAGCCCATGCTTGGCAACAATAATGATGGCATAGGGTAGACTGTCAGCTGGATATCAAAACTGACTTTCCTCTCTCTCCTCTCTCTCTCTCTCCTCTCTCTCCTCCTCTCTCTCTCTCTCTCTCTCTCTGCATGGGGGAAAAGACTTTGATATTGGATTTCACCTCTTTTCTTACTAGATCTCTCTTTAACAGAAAATCTCTCTCCCTCCCTCCCTCCCTCCCTCCCCCCCCCCCCCCCTCATTCTCTCTCCCTCCCTCATGGGGAGGGGCAAGATATTTGCTGTCACCTCTCTTCTCATCTAGATCTAGATCTCTCTCTAACTCTGAAAGTGGAAATACAAAATTGACTTTGACCCCCCCCCCCCCCCCCTCTCTCTCTCTCTCTCTGCCATATGGGAGGAAAAGATAAGACTTAGACATTGGCTTTAACCCCTTTTCTCATCTAGATCTAAATCTAGTTCTCCCTCCAACTCTGAATAGAAATACAAAATGGACTTTTGACATCCCTTCCTCCCTCCCCCACCTCTCTCTCTCTCTCTCTCTCTCTCTCTCTCTCTCTCTCTCTCTCTCTCCTCTCTCTCTCTCTCTCTCATATGGTTGGGGGGGGGGGGGTAAGACTGATTTTGGCTCTTGCCTCTTTTTTCATCTAGATCTAGCTCTCTCTCCAACTCAAAATGTGGAAATACAAATTTGACTTTGACTCCTCTCTCCTTCCTTCCCTTTCCCCCCCCCCCTTCTCTCTCACTCTTCTCCTTCCCTCCCCTCCTCTCTCTCTCTCTCTCTCTCTCTCTTCTCTCTTCTCATCTCTCTCTCTCTCTCTCTCTCCTCTCTCTCCCTCTCTTGTATAGTAACAATGCATCTCCTCCGTATCTATGTAGTATGAATCCCTCCACATATGAATGTACCACAATCTTCCCCACCCTTTCTCTCCCCCCCCCCCCCAAACTCTCTCTCTCTCTTTCCTGTGTAGGAAAATCATTTTACAGACCAGCTGCAATACATAAGGTGTATATTAAATCCTGTCTGCCTACATACCATCTTGTTTGTTTTGTTTCTCCTTCTTGAAAAATAGCAGAAATCAGAGTACTAACCGTATTATGAGCAAAATATACTACTAACTACTTGTCCCCTTTTTTATGAAGAGAAAAGGGGGGAGGGGGCAAATGCCCCCTTTTTTTCATTTCAGGGGGCCCTTGGGCCCCCCTTTTTGAAATCCTAGAATCAACACTGAGGCTTTCTTTCGCTTTCAAAGGTCATCCAATGAACGTGAAGGCCATTGCAGGGCCGCAGAAATGGGTGAAGGTCGTCCGCAGTCGCAAGCAACGAGGATTCTGATTGGTTTAGAGGTGTATTTTATTTTTTTTGGACGAATGTCGATCGCCTGAAAACAAAATGGCGGCAAAGTGTTTGCGCTCGTATCACTCGAAGTATTTTTCGAGTTTTTTGACGATATTGACGGCGATGAGGAGTTTTTAGAGGCTGGATTTGGTTGAATTAAACGATAATAGAGACGATAAGTAAGGATTGTGAAATATTTTTGAAAAACTTCGGAAAAATTGATCGCAATCGGACTGAATCGAGCGGTGCTAAGTTTTGTCCAAAGCACTTCATAGCTACCGGGCGATTTCGATGTCATACATTGTTTTACTTTATTTTAACGCAACACGGCTTCAAAATAACTGTTTTTAAGTCATTTCTATATGCTGTCGAGTACTTTGCATCACACGAAATCAAGCGATTGTCGTATTTTCGTCATAGAACACCGCCAGTTCGCACGAAATAAGTGTTCACCGCCATGACGATCGCGTCGATCATTTCGCTGGACTTTTCCGAGTATTTGACGACCGATAAAGCCACGGAAGCTCTTTATTTTTTCAAAACTTATGTCAAGAGACAGTATTTATCGAATCATGACATTTTTGCACCTCAACAACATTGCTATCGTGTTAAAATCAATCTGGGTCACCGACATCGCAACAGTGATTGGTAGTGCACACGCAGTTTTTAAACTTTATTTATTTTTTACATTATCATAAACACTACATGCTGCTATAAAATTTCACTCTTTTAAAAGCTTGTTATCTAAGCTTTCCAGTGATTTACAACTTTACACACTTAGTTTAGTTTTACATATCAATATCAAGAGTTGTTTGACCCCACCCTACTGCAAATCAACAATGGCTGCTGTTAATTCAGCCAGCAGCACCTAGTATCGCTGCCGTTATTTCAGCGCTACTAGGGTTAAGTATGATATTAAATGAGAAAGGCATAGGACCTTCACATCAATCTTCACAAGAGAGCCTCTCTCTCTCTCTCTCTCTCTCTCTCTCTCTCTCTCTCTCTCTCTCTCTCCTCCTCCCTCTCCTCTTGTCTCCCCCCCCCCCCACTCCCCTCTTCACTAGCATACACAAACACATACATGATACAAAGTTACACACACACACACACACCTATTATGGTATTCTTTTTTATGATAGCTTTAAAAAGAAATGATAATTTTGAACAGCACCCAGGACAATTCCATAAGATCACATATCAGACCTGTCCATATTTGCTAGTTGATAAAAAAACAACAAAAAAAACCCAAACCTATGAGCTTTTGTACAATGGAAGAAATTAGAAAGGGGATGAGCAAACAAATTAAGAGGGGGGAAAAAGCCAATAAGAAAAAAGAAAATAAAAAACATCTATTCACGATCAAAAAAGTGTGTCACAACATTGGGCAAAAATACTGAAACTCTGAAAAATATGAAAATTGCTATGAAAATACTGAAATCAGTAGTTAGGGGGTGCACAGGTCTACTATTTTCTCACTTGCCAGTCCATTCTGTCTTTTTGAGCAAGTCTGACTAATTTTGTCTATATGTGACGCTCCACCACATAATGAGACGGAGTGCACATGAGGTCAATTTTTAGTTATTGACATGTTATTAATGTGCAATAAAGTGGCTATCAAATACAAAAAACAGATTGAAAATCGGACAATTCTGTGCAGCATTATTACAAATTGAAATGATAGACTGCAGGATGTGACAAAATGAGAAACGGGCAAGTTTATTTTAGTAACAGGTTGTCAGAATGAGTGCTTTGGTATTTTCAAAACACATTTAAAAGCAAAAGGAATAAAAATTATGCCTTGATATTTCATTATAAGATAAATAAACAGATCTAGTTTAATAGTCAATTAAAATCTCAAAATTGACAGCTTGACCCCCACCTGCCTTTAAAGGCTCCTAGCGCAAAATTGGATAATGTGCTAAGCGACTCATTTCGTGGTGGAGCGTCAACATATATATATATATATATATATATATATATATAATATATGGCTTTGTTCCTATATTTAGCAGCAATGTTTTCTTTTTATTCATGATCAAGTCTTTGCTTACTACAGCACCTCAAAATGCCCCAAAGCACCCACAAACAGTTGATCTTCGGCATGCCCAAACATCTAAATTTTGGACAATCTGGCTTATCTTGTTTGAATTTAAGCGAGACTTCTGACAAGTCCATTGGCATGCATTTTGCAAGTGGTGGCTTTTGGAGTGATGTTTGTGGCATGAAAGCCATAAAAACGATTGTAAATGTCGGATTTAAAGAGTGTTTCTAAAGATGTTTGTTTTTTGATAGTGCTTTTCTTTTCTGTTTTGTAAGAGATAGTTGTTGGTCTTTCCAGTTGCAGTGGGTGGTATTGCATCGGCTCCTCTGGCAGAGGTGACCACCAGCAGTGCAGCAGGCAGTGGCTCCACCAGTCGCACACAGACTCCAATGGGCCAAGGGGCTGAGGGTATGCAGGCCATAATGCCTGTCTCTCCACCCATTCCCGCAGAGAACCTGGAGCAGCTCACTACCCTCATGCACACCCAGCCCCCACCCCCCAGCCTGGCCTTCACCACTTCCATGGCTTCTATGGAGCTGCCCCCAGTGACAGGTGAGATTTTCCAACAAGTGTGTTTACAACACCAGAACAAGGCAGGAACATTGTGTTGCATTCAATGCCATGTAACTATAGTTCAGGATAGAGTAGATGAGCAAAGCAATCTAAATCACTGAGCATATGATAGTGTTGCATGCAGACCACCCTGGGACTGTTTGAAGATGTAGCCAGCTACAAAAAAGCCAACTTATTAGAGCAGGTGGTCAAAACTTAGGTTTTTAATGAGTTATAGCATAGGTTTAACTCAGAGGATGGCTGTCCGCTATAGCAGATCAATGTATAGCAATGGTTTTGGACGGCCGTCCGCTATAGCGGATTTGCAGTTTGCAGATTTTTCATGCCACAGCCACATGATACTATGACTAGTGCAGCTAAATATAGCTTTGTGAGCCTGTCCAAAATCAAATGCAGACTGTTAGGTGATTCCGAGTGTTCCAAACTCTTTGTTTGCAGTTGCAGAGAGTAGCCAACACGGAGTAGTGACACCGAGTACAAAATTCAGAGTAATTTCTTCATGCTAGTCCAATCTAAAATATTAAAGTGAGAGCTTCAATCTTTTCATATGTACTAACCCAGTATGTTATTAATAAGCTCAGAAAATTTCCTTTTCTTACTCTGTGTTTTGTATTTTTTATGATTTTTTTGCTAACCATTACAAATGGGCCATCTGTGGGGAAAAGCAAGGGAGAAAACTGGCCGTCCTGAGTGAGTTAAACGTGTGCAAATGTTCAGATGAAACTAGCAAAGAAGTCTCCAGTGTCTAATGACCGTTGAGGTGCATGTATTCTGAAACTGAGGTGAGCATTGCTAGGTTCCTGTATATTTTATCTTTAGGTTGCAATTTATTTCACACAGTGTGCCTCATCAGGGTGAAACCTGAAACAATTCATCTCTGAATGATGAGTGTGCCATCATGGCCTCTGAAGACCTGTCCACCTCATTTCATTGTACAGGTTGCATGCTGGATATGTTTGTTTTCCTGTAATCCACCAAATACTGGCCTGAATTACAGGATCTTTAACCCTTTGCTGGCCACAGCCGAATCATTTGTTCCCTTCCTGCTGGGCAGAGAAAATGGGATGGATGGCCTGTCAATGGGTGTATGCATTTAACATAAAATAACTTCACAATGGTCAAATAGATTTTGATGAAATAAAAACAGTGAGATGCAGAAATGAAGAAAGAAAAACTTTAGATTTTGTTGAAATAAAAACAGATGCAGAAATAAAGAGAAACTATTTCTCATTTTTGTTTTCTTTTAGAATTGTAAGCATAAACGCACATCATTGATTAGTTTGTGTATGTCACAGTTAGTGTTGCAATAACTTTGAGGCACTTCAGTACTGCACTGCTTGAATGAGTTTTGGTAAACTCCAAGGAATGTGCATACACACTACAGTCACATGCCTTGCTTTTAGCACTAAGTCAACTCTTCTGCTTGCTCCACAATTATAATGATAATCATATAGAACGACCACTTTGCTATATGTTTATGTAGTGTCTGGTTTATTTTAAATTTCTTTTAGGGCACTGCTTAGTTTTTGGTTTGGTGTTTTGGTTTTCTTTTTGTTTATTTCGACTTTTTTTTTCTTTTTGATGGAGTCGGTTGCAGTAGAGGAAAAGATAAAAGATCAGTTGTTCATTCACATAAACAGCAAACTGAACAGACTGATTCTGTTGTAGGGTGGTTGTGTGTCCACACCTCTTAGCTATTTTCTTTGGCACATGTATCAGTTGTGTTCTTTCAGATGGAGAAGAAGCCTGCTTGAGTGTATAATCTCAAGCAGCATTTTTTACAAAAAGTAGGCGAAAAAAAACTTTGCCGATGCAATACCACCCAAAAGTAGGCGAAAAAGTGTTGATAAATATTGAAAAACAATTCTTGAATCTAATGTATCATTTGTGCACAATTTTGCATAGCTCACAAGGGCTACCATTTTAGAGGTCTTGCTACTAATTTCAGGTGCAGCTGCTACTATTTTTTTTGCTCTATAGATTTTGTATGCTATATTACCATCTTGAAAGAACACAGAAGAGGTAAACTTGTGGTACAATGGTATACTTGGATTGTTTTAGAATATTAAAGAGAATGTTTTAGTTGTACAAAGTTGTGTCCTGAATGGAACAGTATGAATAAGAGAATAAAAGATGTATGGTATAGAGTATGATGAAACAGGTGGTGCAGTTGACATGGGAGCAGCTGGCATGGGGTCTCCAACAGGTGCTGGCTCTGCAACACCATATCCTCCAGTTCGTCGCCCCAACAAATTGACTGCCATGCAAATCCGGTAAGGTTTATTAATTTATTTAATTTTGTAATCACAGTTTGGACTTTTTTGAGAGGGGAGAGGGTTGGCTTACTGATAAGAGATGTCTACATAGCCATATTTGCCTGTGCTGAACATCTCTTCATTTGGGTATACTATGAGCATTTTGTAAAGTACAAGGATAGAACTGTGTAAGCCATAGGCGCTCAAAAAAAAAAAAAGCACAAGGATATAACTGAGAGCCATAGGAGCACCAAAACGGGGCTGTGTGCATAACAATTTGCAGAAGTCGAAAGTTTATAATATTCAAGTGTGAAAATACTCCATCTTACTCTGCAAATGTGTGTATAAGGAAAAGTGACGTGTAATAGTCCTGCACAGATAGTAAGCCATTGGGTGTTGGTACTGGGGGGGGGGGGGACCCTTCAAGGTTTACAGAAAGAAAAAGAGGGTCTTTTTTTGTAGTATCAAGAAGAGGGGTATAGTTGAGCTTTTCATATATAGAATATATGGCTGTGGTCGTAGCATGTATACTCTAGTGTGTAACTTTTTCAGTGCAACTGCTATAGCTTTGATGAAAAAAAAAAAAAATCAGTTCCAAGATGAAGTCTGTGCTTGTCAAATTTTTGCTATGTATTTCGTTTGCATTCTTTTCAAAGATCATTTGTAAACAAGGTAAAAAAATGTGGCTGTGGGTTTGTTGTGTATGAGTTACCCCAAAATTTTCATTTCCATATAAAAAAAAATCTGATAATTATGACTTTAAACGATGCTTGCTTCACACTCGTGTGCTAAAGGTAACACACCTGCCTAGAAAGTGAAATGTCCAGGTTTAAAGTGTGTGGCTGTTCGATCCCGGCTTGGGCCCAAAACTTAACCACTAGACCAAAGTTTATCGATTTTATTCATTTTTATCAATCTATTCTTCTATATCGAGGATAATGATGGGTGGTCTGTGTGCTAGTCTTTTGTATGATACCATAAACAGAGGTCCCATGTGTTATAATTATTTAGCGCACCTAAAGGAAATTGCAGCAACAAGGGACTTGCCCCTGGCCAAATTCTGTAGAAAAAGCCACTCTGATAGGGAAACAAATACAGTTAGAGACAGGAAAAGAAAAAATAATTGGTGGCGCTGCTCTTGCAGTGACATGCCACATGCTCTCTCCCCAGGGAGAGCAGCCCAAATTTCATGCACAGAAATCTGCCATGGTATGCAATAAAAAACCTAACCCCAAACTCTCTCTCCATGGATTGTTTGTGTGTGAGAGTGATAGAAAAGAAACGCATGCATTCTCATTCACACATGCTCGCTATGATTTTGCTGTGCTCCTGAAAGGGTTTAAAAAACAAAAATTAAATTTTAAGGTCCCCTATAGGCTTTTCCTGTATATCAGGGACTGTTGAAATACTGTTCAAAGTTACATTGTATTCTATAATACATTGTATTATACTATGTCAAACAGCTGCAAGTTCGGACAGCTAGGCCCTGGTAAATGCCAGTTCAACTCCCCTCACGGCTTCTGCCTGGGCATTGAGCAAGACATCATTGTGGCTGACACTAACAACCATCGCATCCAGGTCTTCGAAAAGACCGGGGAATTCAAAACCCAGTTTGGTATTCCAGGTAAGCAATTTGTGTGGTCTTTTTGGGGGGTGGGAGTTTATATGCAGAAGTTTTTGGGTGCCAGGGGTGTTATTTTGGTTTTTTTGGGTTTTTTTCAAAGAATGTTCCCCTTTTTTATGTGGGTTGCCAGCCTAAACAGGTCCTTTTTGATTGTCAGACTGTTGTGAGCTTCTGTTTGGGGGGGGGGGGGGGGGGGGGGGCATTTTAAAACCCTCTTGCTTTTGGATTGTCTTTGGCAAAACCTCCCTTGTTTTGGGTTGTTGTTTTTTTTCTTGTTGGGTTTTGTTTTGTTTTTTGCTTCTTTAGCCTTACAATGGGTATAAGTGAATGTAAGTGGCACCAGCATCTCAAAATAGTGCTGGAGGATTATGGACCCTTGGAAGGAAAACCGTACCAGTGTTGTATGCATGGCCATGTCATCAACATGTGATGGAAAAGTATCACATGCTCCTGTTGTGAACACCAGCATGCTGTCAAGACTATTACCATCTGTTTCCATGATTAATGCAAGGGCCTAACACGACTGGAATGTTGATCAATACATTATGAACTATGCAGACAGATTCATTCATTTGCTTACATAATTATTGAATCCCTGTGCATCATATTTTTCTACATCAAACTTTTTGCAGACCCAGATCATGTATCCAGATCAAACAGTAATAGATGAACTGATATAATAAACAAATCATGACTCCGTGTATTGTTTTTTTGTATGTGTTTTGCTTGTTTTAAGCTATTTCTGATGCAATCTTATCTGACCAAACTGGCTTTTCTCAGGGCGTGAAGAAGGCCAGCTGTGGTACCCACGCAAAGTAGCTGTCATGCGACCTTCGGGCAAGTTTGTTGTCTGTGACCGTGGGAATGAACGTTCTCGCATGCAGATCTTCACCCGCACTGGCCATTTCATGAAAAAAATCGCTATCCGTTACATTGACATCGTAGCAGGACTGGCCATAACTGCCTCAGGTAAGTTAGCTTGCTGTGATGTTGAGACTTTAAATGTAGAACAGTGAATCCTACTAACATATTTTGGGGGGGGGGACTAAAAGATTGAAAGATTGATCTTGATTTATATTGTCATTTAACTAATTAAAGGTTTGCTATTTCTTTAAACCTGTTTGAATTTTAAGACCCATTTCAAAGCCTTGAGACTCCTTGAATGTGATCAAAGTGTCAACCTAGGACTATAACCACCTTGAAAAACTCTTGTTGAAGATCGTTTCTGTCAGAAGTAAAGGCTTAACCTTTTGGTGAACTTAGCATACAAAGTACCCGGGCCCCCTCCTAGGGAAAATGCCCTAGAGTGCCCGGCAACATCACCAGCACTGAATGTTCATACAATTAAAATTCTCGCTTATCTGACTTCAAATTGTGATTGGGGCTTTCCACATTTCCATTGGCATGCATTTTGCAAATGGCAGCAATTGGAGTGAGTTTGTAGCAAATTTTAGAGGAAAAAATGCAGTTTTATTGGAAGATGGACGCTATCTTTGAATCCAACATACACGATCATTTGTATGGCTTATTATTCTGAAAACATCAAACTACCTGATCTGTTTCCAGGCTCAAATATTGATTTAACTGATCCCAGAAGCACTTCTCTCACACATACACACATTATCAGGATTTCTTGGTTGGTTGGGTGGTTTTTAAGCATTCAGTGACAGTTATGGAGTGTGTGGGCTTTTCGGGGTTTCAGGGAGAGTTGTAGGGTATGTAAGCGAAAATAGTATACTGTCCCAATCCTTGACTAGAGCTCCAATGAGTCTAATGAGATAACAGTTTTGTCAAATTGTGCGACGGACTTAGATTTTTGATTTTCTCAGCAAAGCTGGAAATTATTTCTCCTGCTACTGTTGGCTGGTCGACCTGCCCGCTATTTTTGTGAATCTGTGGCCGGGTTTGCCTGCCGAATACCTTGGACCACACTCCCTATCCCATTAGACATGTGCTATGAGCTTCCAGATAGTGTTGCCTGCCGCCATTGGCAGTTTCCTCTTCAGTTTGATTTTTGTGTCAATTTTAACCTTTAGCACCCTGTGTTCTTTGGTGACCGCTTTCCTCTCTCCCTGCATTCTTTTTCCGGTTACCAAAAACTGAGAGCACCTACTTGTTTAGAACCTTTATAAAAGTGGATGAATTTAATGTAGAGACTTGATATTTTGTATATTAATAAAAGAATGGATGAGGAATGTTTTCATATAAGGCAATATGTTCTGCATGCATGTTTTGACATTGAAAAAAAAAAAAAAACAGACATAAAAACAAAAACCGGAACCGTGTTGACTTACTATTTTTTCACTTTGAATGGAGTTTTTGTGTGCTATCTACCAAACTGTTGTACTTCAGTCACTAATAAAGTGATTATGTCGTCTTTTAGAAGTAAACAAAACAGTTATTCCTTATAAATAGCACGAAGTATCTCCTTTGGACCAAAAGTTTCGTCGAAGTCGATCCGCGAAAAGTTTTCATGGCGATTACGAACATCGTCTTCGCGATCATTTTCTACCGGACTGTGGCACTTCAGTCAGTCTCAAAGTGATAATTTTATCGGTTATAAACAAATAAAACACTTTTCCTTCAGAAATACCATCAGGCATCTCATTTCAACCAAAAATTTCCATGATACCGGCCAGCGACAAATATCAGACCTGTGCACCTTCCGTATTTTTCCGTATTTGTTCCGGAAAAAGTTGGAAAATACGGAAATACGATTTTATTAATCAAAATCCGATTTTTGTCAACGAAAAATCCGGAAATCGAAAACGTCTTCTATCGTTCAGCGATGCCGTTTATCTCGAGTTACGTCGTCTGCTAAGCCCTATCGTTCAGTTACTTATCTCCCCTGATGACGCATGCGCACAACAGCATCTTCAAAACAAAATGGCGGAAAGTGTAAACTTTCGCGGAGAAACAGACCAAACTGATACACTTATAAGCAAAGAAAGACGCGGAGTGAATGCAAAATGACGCTAACAGGCCAGGATGGGGCTAAAAGAGGTACAGTTGCAGATATAGATGCATAAGCAGCAAAATTGGCTGTTCGTTTTGCCGAGTAAGGTTTGAAACCTGCGCTACGTCTCTCGCATCAGGCTACTCGCTAGTGAAAGTTGAACTTTCATTCGCAAGTGGTGTCGAAAATTGGAATGCGGTCGGAACATAGCAAACCACGGCTCTTCATTTATAGAAGCGCTGATTTCTTGGAAAATCATGGAACAGTAAACTTTCTCGCATCTTCGAAAAATCAGTTGATCGTTAAAACGGCAAAGTGACTTGTTCTGAAGTTACATGAAAACTCGCTCTGAAGTTGTATCGTACCGAACACGGCTTCCGCTCTGGTGCTGTACTGGACAGCAGCAGAGCACACACATACACAGCACTTGTTTTCTGGCCATGCAAACTGTCATTGTGAGTCCACTCCGAAATCAGATTAAAAATAAAATGAGAAAGGCATAGGATCTTCTTAAATCTTCACCAGAGAGTGTATTGATCTCTCTCTCTCTCTCTCTCTCTCTCTCTCTCTCTCTCTCTCTCTCTCTCTCTCTCTCTCTCCACATTTCCCATTAACCATCACAGTGGTACACACAAACTTATATTACCGCTACCCAGAATAGATCTGTTTATAACAAGTTTGACATACTCTGGTGGTTCTTTATGGAAGGTCTGAGTCTCTCTCTCTCTCTCTCTCTCTCTCTCTCTCTCTCTCTCTCTCTCTCTCTCTCTCTCTCACACACACACACTCTCACACACACACACTCTCACACACACACACACACACACACACACATATGCCTCCACATTGCACAAAATGGTGCCTGGAGAGGCCTCCAAACTGCCTTTAAAATGCGAAAAATCGTTTTCGGCCGGGGGGCTTCGCCCCCCTGGGCCCCCCAGCGGGGCTTTGCCCCTGCACCCCACGGGGCCTAAGCGGCCCCTGGACCCCGGCTCAATTTCCTCTTTTTTTTCTCTCCCAATTCTACACTCTGTATATTACATCACTTATGAAGTCATCAGACCTGTCCAGATTTGCTAGTTGATAAAAGAAAAAGCCTATGAGCTTTTGTACAATGGAAAGAAATTGGAAGGGGGATGAGCAAACAAATACAGATACAAAAACCCGATTTAAAAAAAGACGCTTATGCTTCATGTTGAAAAAGTGTATCACGAACAACGCGCAAAAATACTGAAACTCGGTGAAAAATACTGAAAATTGCCATGAAAATACTGAAATCAGTAGTAAGGGGGTGCACAGGTCTGAAATATTTACGGCCGCTTGGTACATCGTATTCGCGATCATCATCGATCTCACTTGAAACACTATTACTGTGACCTAGATCACTTACCGTCACTTCGAAGTCTATTTTAACAAGTTTAAAGCCTTCAAAATCATTTTCTAAGTCAGATTCGATGGATATTTCCAGCAAAAATCGTTCCGAATTGGTGTCCACCATTTTGGTGATGGACAAATCCCGAAAGTTGATTTTTATTTTTCAAAAATTCACTGTCGCGTGTTGTGTTGAAGAAAATGCAAATGGCTGCCAGCAGAGGAAACTCTAGCCTCGTTTTGAATCGAAAGTGACGTCTATTGCTATTAATAGTAAGGGAATCTCAGCCAATGAACCGCGAAGTTTAAACACCCTATGTTCGGCGACACAGTGCGCCTGCAGATGCAAGGGAAATAATTCGTTCGGCGACACGATGCGCCTGCAGAGTGCTAAAGGTTAAGGTGGACCACTGCGTCACTTTTAGCAAATTTTTGTTTCTCAGAAACTACTAAAGATATCTGCATGAAATTTGGTACACATACTAAGTGCATTAATAAAGCTATCTGTGCAAAGTTTGAAGTATGTAAGTCCAACAGATATGATAATGTTATAATTTTTCCAAAAAAATAGGGGTCAGTGTTTGGCCCATCTGCTGCTTTCAAAATGTGCAATGCATGATGAAGTTTATCATTTTTCCTGTTTGATTTGACATCACTGTGTGCAATAATCACAAAAAAATATAGTTTAGTTCATAAAATATATTTTTCTTTTTTTTTCAAAAATGCCAAAAAAAATTTGCTCCAGTTTTAAAATTTTTATTTCATGGTATTGAAAAACTATAATAGCTACAGAGTTCAAACTGTCTCATTGCACTCAGCACACATTTCTACACCAGCATACCAAATTTCAGTGGATTATTTTCATTAGGTTAGAAGTTACAGGTGGGCCAAATAACAGTTGCGGCCAAAAAACCACGTTTTGAGAAAAATGCCCGTAAAGATTTAGTTAACAATTTAATCAATGAAAATCATGTTTAAACATTACCAAAAAATTATGCATGGTAAAATAACAATAGGCCAACACTACTGAGTGATTAGAAACAGCTTTTCTCATAGAATAAATTTTTCAGGAGGCTCCTGGGGCATACACCCCCTCTTTGCCTGCCTGGCTATGTTCATGTTCCGCATGCATTACACTTTCTTTTCTTTTTTTCCTCTTCTTTTTGGCCCTATCAGGTGATTTTCTAGTGGCTGTTTTCACTCTGAGAATGTCTGATTTATCTACAAACACTTCTGCATTGCACACTGCCACAAAATCCAGTCCAGCAAGCACAATATTGCTGGAAAAGTATCTCGCCTCCAGACTGCAGGCTAACTGTCTTCTTCATCTCAGCTTTGAATATATTGTTGATAATGTGATAACTAAGATGTGTGAGGATGCAATACAGAATGCAAAACAACTGTGTGATTGTGGAAAATACAGGAGAAAGTAAAAAAAAAAATTTTTTTAAAGGGGGGGGCGGCAGAGAAGAAAAATTATGGGTGAAGGTTTTTCTTTTCTAACACCATTCACTGTGTCAAACTTAGTAAAAACAATTCTTTTGTGAATTATCATTAAACTTAAAACTGCCTCTGAAAACAAACAACTGAATAAAAAATAAAACTGAGAATATGGGAAAAAAGTGAGTGAATACTGAATAGCCCTTGTCAGAGACTGCAAACCAGAAATTCAGGCACTACTGTATTCCTGCTAAGTACCAACAACACATAACTTATTGGGAAAAAAAGTGCCCTGCTATATTCCCAAAATAGTAATAAATCGATGGAAAATGTAGCTCTAATTTCACTTTGTGCACCTTTATGTTGTCACCCAACTTTCCAAGGGTGACACATCACTGATGATGATCTGTCGTTTGAGAAGTTGCGGGCCCGCGGATCGGTTTATTTTTCTTGCGCAGCGAGTCTATATCAAAACTAGTGTCGCTGTCAGCCACTGATACACGTTTTTTCGGAGAAAAACTTCAATTTTCGCATTAATGAAGTAAGCGAGTGGTTATCGGCAACATCGCGAGTTGATGTGCATGGCACAGCAAAACTAGGTCACCACTCCAGCCAGCGATTGTCAGTCTATTTTCCGTTTCTTCCGTTTTTCATTCTTTCTACCAAAGGCATTGGTAGTCCAACACTTGTTTTCGGCATATTTTGACATTTTTGAGACTTTCAGTAAAAAACTTTGTCTGAAAACAGGTCGAATGCGTGCATCGAACAGACTCAAGATGTAAACATCCGCCATCTTGGATAAAAGTCACATGACTCTTAGAACCAATCAGCTATTTTTTTACGGCCACAAGCCAATCAGAGACTTCGACTCAACCGTATGCCTGTAGAAAATGCCTCTCGGGTTCCTTCGGATTTGCTCTTCGTGTGTTTCCGTGAGTGAAATTATCCATTGAGAGGTGATGTCAGAAAGTAGGTCAGTGAATGACCTTCACATTGATACCAAACAAGGGGGGGTAGCGAAACTGGTCGGCAAGCGCGACGATCTCCAAACTGATGCAAACTTCGCGTTTGTGGGCCACAATTGCTCTAAATTCACCCACCCCTTCCTCAGAAAATGATTTTATTTGCAATGAAATCGGTCAAAACAAACAAAATGAGTGACTGAAAAGCAAAGTTGACACATTACTTGACCAAATGCAACCATAATCCCAAAAGTTTTTTTTTTTTTTTTTTGGTGAAAACCTATGCCGCGGTCCCCCTTAAACCAGTTGGTTGATTTTGGTGTCAAATTAGGAAATTTTAAGGCGATGTTATCAAGTGGCAATTTTTAAAGGGAGCTGCGTCAAGATGGTGACAGCTACCAACAAAAAAGCAGCGGATTCTGAACTTTGTTGGACAGAAACTTAGAAGATGCCAAGAGTATTCAAGAGTTACAGAGTCTAATCAAAGTGCTGTATTTACTGACAAAGTAATGAAGATGACTATGACAGTGGTGTAAACAACAGTCCTGCCGAGGGGGGCATGTGACTTATGACTGGTTGAAAATAATTTTGAGAAAAATGTGGCTCCAGAAACTTTTTTTTAAAAATGCAAGTGACTCATAAGTAGTAGGATGGGGTTTTGGTTGGGGTTTTTTCCTAGTTTTTCACTGACGAAATGCTAAATAAAATTGGAACTAACCATGACCTGATTTCAATGGCTATTAGTTTGTCCGCCTGTATGCTTGATTGTGAGTGTGTTATCGACCTTTCATCACACCCTTGAGTTATGCTGTTGGTGAGAAGTCTGTATGCTCCCTGCATGAACTGCTCATGTAGTTAGTTCTCTGTAGGAGTTGATTTTTTCCTGATGTGCTGAATGTGTCCCAGTTGAGTAATGCATATGGTGTGTGTCATGTGCAGGTAATATTGTGGCTGTGGACAGTGTGTCGCCCACTGTCTTTGTCATCTCAGAGGCTGGGGAGCTGGTCAAGTGGTTCGACTGCAGTGACTACATGCGAGAACCTTCTGATATCGCTGTCAGCAACAAGGAATACTTTGTTTGTGATTTCAAGGTGAGGGCAAGCAAGCATTATGTTCTTTTCATTCCAAAAAATGCATGTATATGTCATTTGTGATGAGATATCCATCAGTTTACATCTTTCATGTTTTTTTGGTTCAATTTAACCCTTTGCTTGGCACAATGGCCAAAAGCGCCCGACCCTGTCCTTGGGCAAAGCACCCGGCGGCATGACCATCACTTCAGAGCGTTCATACAATCAAAATTCCCGTCAATCTCACTTCAAATCTCGTGAATATAGAAGTAGCGAGACTGCCCGTGAGACTTCCTCAAATATATTGCAAATAGCAGCGATTAGTCAGTTTGTTGCAAGTTTTAGAGTGAAAAAATCGCAAATTTTTCCAAGATGTATGCTATCTTCAAACCTGACATGTACAATTGTTTTTAAATCTTCCATGCTGAAAATATGACACTGTGAGATGTGTATCCAGGCTCAAATATCGATATAAGCGATCCTAGTAGTGTGTGCGCTTCTGACTTTGTTGATTGAAGTGAGAGAGACGACTTTGACAAGACGAATTTGGAGACAAATCGATCAACAGCATGGCCGATAACGCGTTTTTAATTTTACTCTTAGAATTGGGGAAATTATCATAGATTTCAAGTTCGGCAATGAATCAGAACTTTATATATTTTGTGAATTGATTGTTATTTGGGATTTTGACACGGTTGGGGCTCGAGCTTAAAGTTAATGTGGATCACGATCGTTGGCAAACAAAATGGCGATTGTCGGAATTTTTGTGTTTGTGCACCATTCATTACAAAAACTAAAAAAAACAACAGTAGGTTGAAAATATATTTTCTGTAATTTTGCCTCGTTACCTCCATTAGGGGTTTAGGTGGCACCCAGACCCCAGGTACATTTGTTTTCACTTATATCCAGTCAGAGAGAGGCTTCATTTCTAACACGGCTCATTTTCCGCTCACTTTGGCCAAATCTTTTGTACAGACTAGATCAAATTCAGAAGTCTATTTAGTGCGAAAAGGGGGGGGGGGGGGGGGGTCTTTTTTTGTAATTGGGGGGAGTTATTTAGCCTGAATTGAATTATTGTAAGAATGTTTTGTTTTCAGGGTCACTGCGTGGTGGTTTTCAATGAAGAAGGTGGTTTTCTGCGCCGGATTGGGTGTGAAAACATCACCAACTATCCCAATGGCATTGACATCAGTGATGCAGGGGATGTTCTCATTGGGGACAGCCATGGCAACCGTTTTCACGTGGCCGTCTTCCAGCGTGATGGCTCTCTGATTGGAGAGTTTCAGTGCCCATACGTCAAGGTAAGCCGCTGCTGTGGGCTGAAGATCACTTCGGAAGGCTATGTGGTAACACTGGCCAAGAACAACCACCATGTCCTGGTTCTCAACACCCTTTACATCCAGTGAAGGCCCTGGCCTTCAAGGAGAAAGCTGTTGCTGCATTGCTGAAGGCCTTCAGATGTCCACGAGGATCAAAGGGGCAGGGCATCTGCTGACTGAACAATGCTACAACAGTAAGACTACCAAGTTAACCTGGGCCGCCGACAACCCTGTTGGGTTGTACAGAAAGATTCATGTGCTTATGGACACTGAGATTGGGGGGTCACCACACTGCCCTATCCATGCAGTTGAAAGAACAATATGGCATAAATAGGTTGCAAGACGAGATTATTCTAGCAATCTTTTTTTTTTCTGTTCATGGGAGAGGTTTTTAGTTAGGTAAAGATCTGGTGACATTGCGTGGAAGGAAAAGCGGTTCTTTCTTATCCCCCCCATCTCAGTTTGCCCATCAGTTGACGTGATGCTGTTGAGTTGCCCCTTTCCTTCTATAGTATATATCCACCAGTCATTGCCTGCTCAGAATTGGGTGAATTGCGTAGATATAATTTTCAAGTTTTTTTGGGTCACATGTTGACAATCCATTCATGTAGGCCCCCTCCCCTTCCTTCAAGCTACCCTTTTGCTACTTTAACCTTATATTTACATCTCAAGCATGTTTCCTGCTCATGAGAACTGATACAAGTTTTTATTACCCAAAAAAGAAGAGAGAAAAAAAATAGGGATACTTTAGTTTGGTTGAAAGAAAAACAACAAAAAACAAGTAATTTGTTGAGGGAAGAAAACTTTATTTCTGCTACAAAGTACTGCATAAGAGTTGGATATAATCTGCTGAACTGTTGATTTGGGTTTTAGCAATGTAAAGCTTCAACCTTTACATTGTGAGTTGTGCAAAGCTATCAGGAACATGGATACAATAAATACAATAAACCACAAATTGTGTCTACACAAGACATACACACATTGTAATTGGATGGATAAGGGGCTTTTTTATTTTGAGAGAAAAATTAACAGAAATAAACCCGGTTTTTTGCCCAACCTGTTTCTTTGTAGGACCAATGGATGTAGGCAGGTCAGGCAGCAGAACTGTTGAGCAGAGAATGGTCTGTTTTAACATTTCTCTGAATAGGATGACAGACAAGATTGAGGATCATAAATCTCTACATGGAAAAAATGTTGCAGGATTAAGCTATTTCAGTTTAAAATTTGTTTTATATAGTAAGAGGTGTCCAGTTGACACGTATGCATTTAATTTAGAGGTGCAGTAGACCTCACGTTTTTTTTTCCCCTTTTCAGAAAGGGGGAGTGTTGTGAAAGGGTAATCGGTGTGCATGTGCACAGATGGAACCAGCACTGACCAAATTTTTGTACAGGAAACCTCTGTTAGTGTACTCTTCAGCAGGAAATCGAATTCATCAGAGAAGCAGGGGTTTTCTGTGTGAAGTAGTTAGCAGCACACTCAGTCCGCTGTAGTGTCTTTAGAGGGCTACATGTTTTGAAGTGCATACTTATGGGTTGAAAGAATACTGATCCAACCTCTTGTGGAAAATATTTTAGGGTTTTGCCGTGGCATTTCTCAGTAAGGGGTTGGAATTTATGGAGACCTTGACCCTCCTTGTCTGTCATTTGCTTGGAACTGTTGTGATGCCTGACCTCTCCCTGCTAGCTGATGTCTTGCTCTGTGGTGTGGTCTAAGAAGACGTCCAGCTGCCCCTGTTCTGAGCAGGCCAGACAAGATGGATATAGCCTATAATGGACTTTTTAATCCTATATTCTATTTACAGGATGTGCCAAGAGAAAGAAGTGGTGGAGAGGGGAAACCTATTCTTCCTTTAACTCAGTTCTTTCAGGGAAAGGGGAGACTTGTGCTTATTTGCAATCTCTGACCACCCCTGTTAACACATTTTATAGAAAATGGCTTTTTTCCTCTCCTTACCCAAAACAAATAGCAAAACGGATTTTAGATTGCTTCTTACAGACTTTACTGCAAAAGGTTGTTTTATTGAAGATTTTCCCCGTTATATTCAATCTTTTTTCCCCTCCATACACATGTCCCGCTCCCTACTCAGAATTTTTTTTTTCTCTTTATTTTTGGGTCTTTGTGGACATTTTAGTTCAGAGGTTTTTGTTTTGTCAATTTATCTGCATTTTTTCATACTTTTGTTTTATTTTTTGTCTGATTAATTTTTTGGGGGAGCAGTTTTTGTGATGATCAGTATTATAATATATAAAGGTCATTCCATTTCAAGTAGTTTTTTTCACAAAGAAATGGGAGAAGGGAGTTGCATTTAACGCTGTACATTGTATTAAGTGCACTTGAGCTGCACGTCTTCAAGCGTTGAATATGACAGAGCACTGTTAGAAAAATGGACAGAAAGACATGGTTGGTGTCTGCTTGTACCACTTGGTGGTTTGGGGAGGGGGGGGGGAGGGGGGGGTGTTACATCAGGCATTACGCACAACTAGGGAGACTGTTGATACTAAGATGCTTAAAAGATTGTTGATAATTTTGAAAATCCTATATCGACACAGTGAAGTGATCAGGGGGGGGGGGAGGGGAGTGATCATATGTGACCCTCGACGACATGTATGACATTGCGCTGAAGGTGAGTTTTCATTTATTGCATTATCGGTCTGCGGTGACAAGGCTATTCAATACAGATTGGAAATGGGACAATTCAGTAAAAAGTAATTAACCCTCTTAGTCTCAAACCGGTATTTGCTGGGATTAAATAATTGCCCCCACCCCCTGGATCCCCACCCCGGATTTGCCTGGATTTACACACAGTGACTTCACTGATCACTATCACATGCAGAAGCTCTATCAGGCCAGAGGCACAGAACATGTGGTGAGAGTCTGGAAGTAATTATAGCTGCTGGTATGTACTAAGAAGGAGGAAAAGGTGAATAAGCATGTGTGCCTGATCTGATTTCGTGATAGAATCCGAAATCTAGGGGCAATTTGTCCAAAGAATCCGAATGCTCCAGGAAGTGACAACAGGAGAAATTGACTTTGCTCTGCACTAGGTTTTCCTGATGAGGGGTTGGGTGGTGGTTAAACATTTTTCAAGCAAAAGACAAATTTATGCTGTGACACTTCAGTACAAGGTAGAAGTAAGCAGATCGCTTTTATAGTTTGTCAAAATCGACAACCTGACCTCCACCTGTGAAAATTGGCTCCTAGCGGCATGTTGGAGGGTCACCTTTGGGAGTAGTGCCTATCCTGAGCACAGTCAAATGGCAACCTGAATGAGACTTTACCTTGAGGTGGTGAAGTTCAGTAAGGTACATTTCTTCCCCAGAGGCTTTTTCTGAAAAGCCACAAGGGTGTCGTAGTGACAAACATGCTCAAGCTTGGGTTTGAGGTGATTTATATCGCTTTGATTGAAGCTGATTTTATATGAAAAAAGCCCTGTTAAAAACGTTATTTTTGTGCAGATGGACAAGTCGTATCCTTCAGTTTTGGTAAAAGATGAACAATTTCCTCCAGTAATGAATTTTCTCCTCAGAAATACAGGTTGACAACAGTAATTATGTTATTGAAGAGGGTTGCACAAGAATGATAGTACTGCTGCCTCTATTCAGTACTGATAACACTTAGTTTGTGCCCCACCTTTGTGATTCTTGCAGAGATGGTAAGTTTTCTGGCATGAAGTATTTGGGATGAGTCCTGTTTTAATGTGAATTTATGCAAGTAAATAAACCTAGTCAAAAAGGCAGCCGTAAAATCTTGCACTTCAGAATGTGAATAGGGCTGTAAGATGTGACCATTTTCTGAAAATGTTCATACCTCTTCACTGCTAAGTCCATTTTATATTTAGTAAGAGCCGCCTGCCATGGTATTTTGGTTTGGTGAGGGTATTGGAGCAATCATCCAGAAAACACTTATAATATTTAAATTATGTAGCTTGTTAGTACTCTGCATTGTAAATTCTGATATAGAGGAAGGTTAACAGTAATACTGGAGTATTACTCTGCAGACATGCTACTATGTAAATTGTATCGAGAGTAAGGAAAGTGTAAGAAAGATTTACGGGATGGTCATGATGGCTTTTTCTATCACAGGCTCTCAAGACATAGTATATATATTTTGACTATTCCAACCATCATATGATAGCCTCATCTGGGATTTTATGTGTAATATACACAGGGTCCTTGTTATAAATTCAATCCAAAAGACTCAAAATTGAGTCCATGGAAATGTTGCCTCCCAGAAAAAAGTCTCCTCTGGCCATTCAGCATGGAGTGAGATTTGAGTTTGTCATCCTCCAATCTAGTGCTTAGTATCTAAACTGGTCAATCTGGGAGATGGAAGTCGGCTTATTTCAAAACATGTGTGTGTTAGTAAATTGGAAGAATAGATTGCACCTCATTGCTTTAACTGCTTTAGTGAAACCCCATTAAATTAATCAATCTTGGTAAGTGTTTGTCGGGAAGGGGGTTAGAAGCTATAGTTTGTGGAGCAGAAGTAAATGCGAGTACTTGGAGCTGGGAATTTTTTTGTATCCTAACTGTGCACTTATATGGCGAATGACAGAAGCGAATGTGAGTTCTTAGAGCTGGAGATTTTTCATCTGTCCTAACTGTGCACATTTACGGCGAATTTGTGTGTGTATATACATACATATATAGAGATGTATCCTGATGTATTCAGAGAAACATTTTCCCAGGTATGGCTTGGTTTTCTTAGACAAAAGGGTAGTGATAGCTAATCTGCTATTAAACTTTATACAAAATAAATATGCAACAAAGTGTATCTAGTCACTTTTTTTTTTTTTTCTTTTTTTTTAATCACTTTACTTAAGTTCTTATCTTTAAATATTTTTTTCAGTTTAGTTTTTATTTTTGCTGTGCCTTATTGTCATTGCTTTTTTTTTTATTTGAAGGTGATGTTTGAGAAACGATCATACTGAAAAGCTTTATTGAAAACATTATTTGGAGGGGTACAATTCCTAACTTTTGTTTATTGTACCTGTGTTGGTAACTGCATACATGATACAGATTGCTGGTGTAAGCGGACGTGTATGCTAACAGGAAATCTGAATTGGATATTTTATCACTTTATATGGCCAACTTCTTTCCCACCATTCTTGTTCAATATATTATACACCTACAATTTTCAATCAAAAGAAGTTTGACATAATATCGAGTTAAGAGTGGCTTAAGAATATTATAATTGTTCTCTACTTATACCTGCAACACCTCAGTGGTTTGTGACTTTTCTTTTTCCTCTTTAATGATATAAGTTAACTCATTTTCATATCTTATCAGAAATTCCAGAAAGCATCCATTTTGTTGATTTTACACAGAAAGGTATTTAGAATTTTGCTTACGAATTTGAGCAGTTTGTTACATTGAAACATTGCAATGTGTTGTGCAGTTGTTTTTTTTTCCTTTTCCATTTTTTGAGGTAGCTGAAGTGACAAAGAAAATTCCAATTCTATCATTTAATGTTTCGCAGAAGACTAAACAGATGCTCCCTATTGAGCAGAATCAGCTACCACACAAGAGGCTTATGTCTTTTCCCTTCCCCCCTTTCTTCCCATTTGTATTGGGTTCTCACATGAACTACTATGTTTTATTTTAGTTCGACAATCTTTTTTTTCTTTTTTTTTTTCTTTTTTCCCCCATTTTTATGAAACAATTATTTTATAGATAAACAACGAGTCTTGGTGTATGAACTTGTAAGCCACTTTCTAGCTTTCTGTGACCTAGTTATGAACTTTTCAGGTATTATCTATCCTAATAGCGCAATGGCAACAGGTTTATATAAAAATAATTTTAAGAATTTTTTTTTTAGTCTCCGCTCAGGCCCAGGTAGTAAGAAAGACTTAAATGTACTGACATTTGACAAGGGACATTGGGTAGACACCAAGTGGTCTTCACTTGTCCTTTCTTTGTCAGATGTTTCTTAGTTTTTCTTCCCATGGTGGTGATGGTAAAATTCTTTATGGTAATGACCATTGTCATTCTCCCAAGTTTTTCTTCCCCTGATAATGACTGTGTCAATATCCCATGTTTCTAACCATGAAGACAATAATGCCTAGTTCTTTTTGGTTTTTCTACCCACAATAACGACCATGGTGTCTTTTTTTCTGCCTCATTTTTTTTGCCTTATAATGACCAAAAAGTCGAACTTCAGGACAGTACTAGGTGTCAAATTTGTAACCCATCTCATGTGAAGAAGGAAGATATCAGTCAACTTGTCCCTAGATTTTGTTTGTGTACAAGGCCCTGTTACTCCCTCTCATCAACAGGAAAGGAAGGGGGGCAGTCAGGGGGCAGGGGAAGGGAATCAGCAGATTACTGTTGCCATTGCAGTCAGACATTTATCAAGGCAAGTTTGTCATGTCTTCTGTCAGTTTAACCACTAATATTCTCATTCCTTCTGTCTGCTTTACTTTTCCTCTTTTTTCTTTCATTTCTTCATCCCCATATTTTGTCTCCTCCTCCTCCCCACCCCCTGAAAGTTTATATTCTATTTTAAATGTTATATGAATTTGGTGCTCTAATATATATACATGATTTTTTTTTTCGGGTTGATTTTTAATGAAAAGAAAAAATCTACTGTCGTCCCCTCCCCCTCTGAAGTGGCCAGCGTGAGGACAGGTATTGGCCCTGATGCACTAAAGAGGATGACGTCAGTGTGAATCCAGCTGCGGTCTATCTGGAAGGGCCCTTTTCCGGACTGTCGTCTGGGTTTATGTTTTCTTTTTAAGATCTACTGACAGTATTTTACATGCATTCTAAAACTGCCTTGCTGCCTGCTACGTTTTTATTGACAGAAAGGCAGTTTCATTTTGCACGTACCGGTAGTTGCTTTCATTTACTTGTATTAACTTTTTAAAATTAAAAAAAAATAAATCTTATAACATTTTTTTGCATATATCTACGAACTATTGTGAGTTTGTATTGCAATGCTTGTTTGTTCATGAGGGTTTTTTTTTCTTTTTTTTTTTTATTGTATTACTCAGCTGACCTATTTCTTAGTTGGCTTGTATTATTATTATTACCACTCATAATTCTAATACAACAAAATTGATTTGATATACATCAAGATTTCATTTCCATGTTTGAATTTATGGTGTTTTTTAAAGTGTTATGAAAAATTCTCAAAATTGGACGTTTATAGATCTTTTTTTGACATTGACTTAGTTATGGCTGCTCCTGTTAGAGTTCACCAAATGTTTATTAGAGTTTCAATTACAAAGGCGGTTTTTTTGTTTGGGGTTTTTTTGTTTGTTTGTTTGCTTGCTAATTTTTCTCCTCCTCAGTCTTTATACCATTAAAAAAAAAAAACTTTTGAACATTGACGGACTTTTTGTTTCTGGTTGTTTTTTTTTTTTTAACCATTCCTTATTTTTGTGTTTAAAATGATAAGTTTTGATTGGATTGATATTTACCACTATTGTGATGGGTGTTGGGCATGCCCTTTTTAAAGCATGCACAAGACTCATTTTTCCCTGGCCTGAAGGGGCGCTCCAGTGGAATTTTGCTGATGTCCTTGGGACATTTGTCGATAACTTTCCCCCCACTTCTCTTTCTTTGTTCTTGGTGGTTTTTTGTGGTTTTTTTCTTTGTTGATGTTGACTTGTGATGTTTGTTTTGTGAACTTGAATCTTGCTTCTTCTTTTTCAGGTCTTCAGTCCTCTAAAAATGAATCAGATCTTTTTTTAGAGAGATGAAGAAAAACAAAAGTGCGTGGACACATGGCTTCTTGCGTGCATTTATATGGTCTCAGCAAGGTTATTACAGTGTGCAAGTGAGTCTTCAGGTTTGTTTAGATCACATATCCTAAAGCATTGAAGGGGGATCTGTGTACAATCTGCTTTGTCCTGACAACTTCTTGAAAGAAATATTTTTAATCACCAATGTAGAGGTTTTAAACGAATGAATATCAAAATAAGTTGTGAAAACTGAAAGGGGTAGGAGGTGGAATTACAAGTAGAATATGGCTTAAGATTAGATTGATATTATAAAAAAAAAAAGGAAAAAGTTGACTTGGCAAGTCGAGCTTCGAAGGGGAAAAAAATTGGTTTGCAGGAAACGGGAGTGAGCCCTTGTAGAGATAGAGGACAGGGCAGCTTGGTGCACAATATATTCCCTTAGTCTGTACTGTGCAAAAAGTCTCGTTTTCCTGCTAATCTTTCAGCCATAACCATACCTCAGCCCCATCATTATTTTTAGATTTGATGTTTAGTGGAACTAGTGTTTCTTTATTTTTAATCAGTTTATTGGTATGGGTAATGGGTTGAAGAAGATAATAGAAATAATATCAGAAGTAGGAGTTGAGTGGTAAAGAGAGACCTAGCATCTGAGTTGCACAAGGATAAGTTGTGCTGGAAGTGGTAGGTGTGAAGTATAATGAACGGTGTGGTGGTGGTGAGGTAAGAGAAGAAAGGGGGTGGAGGAAATGAGGAAAATACACAGCGTTGATCCTAGGCTGCACCATTTCAGGATTCCCGCAAATTGCATCTCATAGGTGCAAAAAAAAAATAATAATAATAAACTGCTGAATAATGGATCCGCCATCATGGCTGCTTTGTGTATATAGCTCATATAAAAAATAAATGGAGCAATTTTTTTTTATCTGATAGACTATGAGCTTTAGTTTTGACCAACTGTTGTTTCTCTTCTACCGCTGTTGCACTTTTAAAGCAAGATGGCAAGCAGTGTTCAGAAAACAATAAGCAAAACAATAAGCAAAAGTGACAGAAACAGAGGACCAGGGTTTAAATCCGGAAATTACAATGCATTTGAAATGCATGTGAATGTAAAAGAATTAGGAGTAGCAAATAATGTCCAAGGGAGGCGGTGGCAAACCAACAAAAGGCAGAAACAGTGCATTGAAAGCTGCCTAACTGATGAAAGCAGAGTTCAGAGACTACATTAGCAATGTAGCAACACGTGATAAAGAGCATTGACTTGCTTGCACTGGCAGGAGTGGACAGATGTGAAGCTGTAGCCAACTAGTCCCGGGAAGAGCCAATATAGTACATCCCAGATATGGCACTTTGTTCAGACTGAAGTTACTATAAAACAAATCAAAAGCAAAGCAACTGGTGTTGAACGCTTGTGTCTAAATGATGATCTACTGGTGTACTTTATTTAAGCGGACATGATAGGTGATCCTTATTTAGTTTCCACCCAGGGCATCTTGTTTCAAAGTACGGCACACGGTTCTTTCCTGGATCTATCATTTTGTCAGGAGATAAAATGTTTGCTCCTAGAACCATAAAAATGTTGATGCTGAATGAGGCACAGCCCCCTGCCCTCACTTTTACAGGAAGGGGGTAAGATCCCCATCCCCACCACCACCACCACCACCACATTCCACTTTTGGATTCTGGATGGTGAGCAGCTATAGGGAGAATGTAATGTGGCTTGCTTTCATGTTATTTAGTGGTGATGGTTGTGAAGAAAGAGTGGGAAGTCAGGGTTGTCACACTGGGAAAGGAAAAGGCCTGTGTACTGTATGACTGTGTGGGCAGTCTGCAGTGGTGACTGAGAGTGGTATGAAATGAGGTGAGATGGGGTAACAGGCTGCCTGTTGCTTACAGATGACTGAGGAGAAGGAATACAGCTGTTGTATCGTCACACAGGGTGACGTTCAGTGTTTTTTTTCTTTCTTTTTTCTAATTGTACTTGTATTGTACATCTGTATTGTTGACCGGTTTTTTCTCATTTTTCCATTTATACAAAGTATTTTTACACTTATTTTTGCTTGTTGGTTGCTTTTGTTTCAATTGTCTTTGTAGCGTGTCTTTTATCACAGCAACTTGTTCAACTTTGTATTTTTCTCCCTCTTTGTTAGCAAGTGCCATCAAGCTAGTCTATCTTCAGACCATTTGCAATGTCAACAAGATAATACTTCACAGAGAGTGATTATGGTTGTTTACAGAAGCCAAAATGTATACTTTTTTCCTGTCTACAGTTTTTTGGCAACATCAGCTTGCGACCAATTTATTTTATCAGGGCAAATCTTTTTTTCTGTTAAGAGGCATATAGTGGACATATCATTATAGATCGAAAAATGTGTCAAGACAAGATCTTCTATGAGAAATAGAGGGTAACTTACACAATAGATTTTTAAAATCTTTTTTTGTTTTTTTTTTGTTTTTGTCCCAGTATGTCGGATCTCACTTAAAGCTAAAGAACATTGTCTTGCCATTGTTTTCATTAATTTTTAGCTGAACAAACTATAGTGGTGGAACTAGTGTTTGCTGCCCGTGTTTTGGTCATGAGATGATGGTCCCGTCTTTCTTCATGTTACAAACAACGAAAAAATATATTTGATCTTCCCTTTTTTCTTTACAGTTTTTAGTTTGAGTTTACACACTGGACAGCTACAACTGTTCATGTACTGCTAGCTTGCTTAGAAGCTAGCTTTGTTTCCAAGGCCCATTACATATCACAAATAGTAAAACCTTGGTTCTCTCACTGAGAGGAAAGATTTTTAAGAAGTTTGCATTTAGATATTATGTATGTGTAATCCAATGACCAGTGGGCAGATATGTGTACTATCCTTGTAGAAAACTTTCAGGCCTATTGGGTTGGTGGCAAGAAAATGATAGCATCACGAACAACACAGATTTGGAGTATTAGCAGTATATTTAGGTTCTGAAGGTAGAGAGAGAGGAGCTGTGCTGTTATATTGTACATATGTGCATCTAACCAAAACAAAAAAACCCATAAAATCCCAATTTAGAGCCACTTGACATACAATGTGGACTCCTTTTTTGTGTGTTTTTTTTTTTTTTTCAAAAATGAAGGTAGGTTGTAAATGTGGGCTCCTTATGATGCACACTTACTGTCAAAGATGAGGTGAAATATTGATTGGTATTGTAACCAATAATCACATTTTTTTTACTCTTTGTAAAGGCCAAAAGTGGAGAGAAAAAGGTAGCTGTGACCTCTCCTTCTGAGTTTGACAAGGCATCTTTTCCTTTAGAGCATTCCAAATTTAATGACAGGTCACAAGGTACAAGGATTATCAATGTTAGAAATATTTACTAAGGGTAACATTGCATTACTGTACTTTTTTTTTTTAGTATTCAGCATGCATGTTTGCCCACAGTTATATTATTTGAGGAGGGGGGGGGGGGGGGGAGATATGCTTTAGTATAGGATCAGGGCCAGATGATACTATGGAACTGTAGCACTGAATTAAAATAGCTGAATACTAGGTTTTAACTAAAAGATAAGTGAAAGTTTTGAAGAAAGTAATCATACATTAAACATTTAAGAAACAGTAGCTCTGAATCAAGATAGCTCAATATTAGACTTTGAATAAAAGGTTTGTAAAAGTTAAAAGGGAATCTGTTTGAAAGTTGGAATGTTACTGGTTTTACATTCAGTACAGTAAAAAGGAAGGTTTTTTTCATTTTAAAGTGATAGGAAGTAGTGCTTAGCATAGGTGATAGAAAGTAGTGCTTAGCATAAGAACTGAACATGCATAGAAGGAAGAGGGTTAAAATTCAGTGGTAGGGGACTGGCACTCTGTAGATAGGTGCCTGTCTTTCTGTTGAATGTTCAGGTATTGGGTGGCTTTCCCCTTTGTGTATAAACAGGGGTATAAAAATTTTGTCCTTCACTTTCATATTAAGCTGGTAGCCTGGAAAATCTTTTCCCTTTGTGGTCAGTATAACAGGCTTTTAGGTGATCTCATTTTCTTTTTCAAACAATTGTCCTGTACTCTATTTTACAGGCAATTAGTTCTGGTCAGAATGTTGTTTCAGTGGCCTAGAATCAGATATTCATAGCTTGAGAAAAAACAAATAGTATGTAAAAAAACAAAACAACAAACCACAAGGATGTAACCTTAATCATTTTCATAACTAGAAACACTAATTAACATTTCCTGGCCCTTTAGTTAGTATTAACCAAAAGAACATCATAATTATGATAATTTAAAAAAAATTATTGTGTGTTATCTACTGTAACTACCATTGAAACAATAGGCAAGTCTAGATGCAAGTTTTAGGTCTGGTCGTCTGCAGAAATGTCAGTATAGACATTGAAACTGAATACGTATATATATATATATATATCATTCTGACACAGAATACTCAGGGGAGAGATGGTTTTTGTTGAATATCTTTTTTCAGTGCAGGATTGTGCAGATTTCAGATTCTGTGATAAACAACATCCTGTAGCATGGTCAGCAGCGTCAGTTCCTTGACAAAGTATGCAGCCCACAGTGGGGGATCCTTTGAGCGTGCAAGGTTGGGAAGGAGGGTCAAAGTGATGAGTAGTTGTGTCTAGAAGAGAGGCACATGTCTTTTATGTGTCTTCTACTACTGGTTCGAGCTTCTCTGTTTCGAGTGATAAAAGAGAAAGTTGTTCTCTCTCCTTTGTATCTGGTCTGTGATGTTGCTATGGTGAGGATGGGTGGTGTGCCTGTGGAAAGAGAAGTGGTGGTGGTGATGACAGTGGGCCGTGTCTGCTGCGCTGCTGCCACCTTCCCTCTTGCTCTGCTGCACCTGCCCCTCTCTTGTCAGGCGAGCAGTGAGGACACTGAAACCAAAGAATGTTTACATGATAATCGCCTTCTTTTCTGCCCTGCCCTGCCCTGACCCTCCCCTCACTACTGCTTTCTCTCTGCTGTTTATTACACACGCAAACGACCAGTAACATCAGCTGTAACTTATATACTCAAATATTCGTTTTGAATAGGATTTAAACAATAAAATAAACCCATAAAAAGCCTTGACTTCTCTGCTTTGAAGAAACTGTTTTGAGACTGCTTTGTCTCTTCCTTTTGAGCATAAGGTTTAGTCCATTATATTGTTGCTCAACTTTTACATTTTACACATTATATTTAATCGATATATATATATTATATACACAAAGTGAGTGGAAGTGTTTGGGGTTTTTGTTTGGTTGGGTTTTTTAATTTTCATTTGGGGGGGGGGGGGGGGGGGGTCAGTGTGTGTGCGCGCGTGTGTGTGTGGTTTGTATTCTACTACTTAAAATAATTTGGTCTGCATAAATTATATAAAGTGCAGCCGCGTTTTTTTCCCCTGAACTAGTCCCGCATATAAAGGACAGGGATGGGGTGTTTTTTGCATTGTAGATTTGTCTCCTTTAATTTTTGGTTTTGTTTTATTCATTTGTGTACTCGTTTTATTACATGGTTTTGTTCCGGGTGAATTTTTTTTCATTTGCGTGTTCTGTTTATTAGATCTTTTGAGTTGTGTGCAACTCGACAAATGTTTGTTTTATGGTTGGCTGGCTTATACCCTGTAAAAGCCTGCAGAGTACCTGGACTAGCTTGCATCATGCTTTTTCTTCTTGTTGGCCCACTGTTGTTGAAAAGTGTCCAAAAAGATTGACTTTGCGGTGGATGGGAAGAACAGAATGACTTAAGGTGGGATTCTGTTAAAAAAAAAAAAAAATTAAAAAATTAAAAAAAAAGACTAGGGGGTTAGGGCTATGGCATAGAATTATCAAATACACCGCATATTCACAACAAAGGACAATTTGTATCCAAGAGGGTAGTTTGTAGCATGGAAATCAGAGCTGTATGTAGTACATCATGTCTCAGTTTTTTGTTTGCTTGTTTTTTTTCCTGCACAGGAAGCATCTGAAAATCCATACGGAGAACTAAAAAAAAAAAAAAAACACCAAAAGCTGAGAGAATGTCTTTGAACAAGGTGTCATTGACACAGAGAAGGATCTGTCAGCTGCTACGAAAAACACACTTAACAGATATAACAGGTCTTGAAAGCTTTTGTGGACATGAATAATGCAGAATGTCATGTGCTAAATTTGACTGTTTGAATCATTCCTTGTTTTTTCAAATGTGTATCGCAAAGGAGGTATTCTTTTATTTCATTGAAATGAACAGCCTTTGTTCCGGTTTCTTTCCAACACTTTTTTGGGGTTGGGTGTTTTTTTTGTTGTTGTTGGGTTTTTTTTAATTAAGTCAAAGCTGAGGCTTTAGAAACAAAAACCAGTGGGGGGGAAACTTCATTGAAGGGCATTTGCCTGAACACTTGGATGACACTTTTCTGTTCCGGGCTGCTTTTTTTTTTTATCCCTCACTTAGCAGTAAATTTAAATGAAAACATTTTATTTAGAATTCAGATAGATCTCGTGTTAAGCGTACAGATTTCAAATCAGATTCGCGTGTCATCTTACCTTTAGTTATGCCTGGATTGATTTACCCAGGCTCTTTTTGACGGCTGGTGAGGGGGTGTGTGTGATGAAAAAGAGAACAGGGCAGAAGTAAGTATTGCCTGTAGTGACAAGTCATTTTTGTCTTGTAATGAAATTGGTCTGAAAATTCTTTTTAACCTCCCCCCTTTTCATTTATCTCTTTTGTTTTTATCAGAACATTTTTATGTTCCCACTTTTTTTCTTACCTTTTTTTTTCCTTCTGCTTACATATGAATTCTCAGTCATATGCCCCATACATGCAAGAAAGATTTTTGTATTCGGAAGTTGGCTTGGTTTTTTTTTTTTCTTTCTTTCTTGTTTTTTTTTTTGTTTTTTTTTTCTTCCTTCCCTCTTTTTGGAGTTGTTGCAGAAGGCTGTTTGATTTTTTCTTTTTGGCCTGTTTAGGAGAGGTGGGTTTTGTTTGTTCAAAGCACATTCCATGTTGTTAAGGATTGGCGTTCACTTAGTTCTGTTTACTTTTTGACAATCGTTGATTGGGTTTGAAGAGTTCTTGTTCATTGTTACCACCAGCTCTGCTTTCAGCAAATAACCTGTCAGTGCGTGCAATACCTGACCTGACCTTTTGTCTGTCTTGTTTCTACATCTGCGAACACACTTTAACAACAACAAATCTCCCATCTCTGATTTTTTTTTTTTTTTTTTTTTTTTTTTTTTTAAAGATGTTCTATATATATATACACACACACATAGGGGTGGGTTTTTTTTTTGTTTGTTTCTTTTTTTTAATGATGGATAAGCTGCTGTTTTGGCTCATCCACTTTTTTTTTAAGGTTTTTTTTTTCCCCATGCTTATGACTATACTAAATCCACAGCAGGTGTGCCCCCTAAGGGCCTTGAGCAGGGCCAGCTGTTGGACTCAGCATTATCTTCCACTCGCCGTCGCTAGCCTGAAGGAGCCAGGGTCCCAATATACACAAGTATTCATATTTATACATATTCCTATTTTTGGAGGAGACATCTGCCATTTCTTATATGTTTATGTTAAGGAAACTGGATGCAAAGCGGAAAATAAAGGTGTTCTTTCAAAACAATGACTTGCAATGTGGTTTTATGTCGGGTGACTTATGGTGGTGTTTGTGTGACATGTCCTGTACGTGCTTGTGTTTTTATGGTGGTGTATTTGTGACATTTTGGGTGTTTTTGGTGGTGTGTGGGTGACATGTCAGGTGTTTGTGTAATATAGTTGTGTGGGGGACGTGTCAGGTTTTATTTTATAGTGGTGTAGGTGCCAACAAATGAAATGAGGTTCTGGCTTTGATTCCCAGCCTCGCTTCCCATTTGGACAAAAAAAGCAAACTGAATGTCAAAATCATCAGATGAGACTATAAACCGAGGCCTTGTGTGTGATCGCACATGAACATATTGCACACTCATTAACACACAGCAAAAACCCGTTCGGCCTTGCGGAAGAACATGCCGTTGTGTCTTGTAGGAGGCTCTGAGCAGATGACAAAATAAAAACCAGCATGCACACGTCTTGTTCAGACGGTTTGGGGCTGTATATAGCAACATTCTGATGGCTTATACAATGACGCTGGAACCATTTCTGATTTGTGTCCGCAATTGCCTTTCCAATGGACCATTCTAGTGACATGAAGGGGGGTTGTCTGCTGTGTTGGTAACAGCTTCTGCTTGCCCTTTATACTTACTTACCCAGGCATAGTGCTCTAGAGCCTAGAGCGCAACTCCATAGTCTTCTGACACATGCTTACTGTGGATGACGCGTCAGGTGTGTGTTTTCTAGTGGTGTGTGTAACATGTAAGGTGTTTTATGGTGGTATGTGTGTGTGACCTGTTGGGTGTTAAATGGTGGTGTGTGTGTGTGGAATTGGGTGTTTGTCTTTTAATTTATGGTGGTGTGTGCGTGTGACATGTCAGGTGTGTGTGTTTTATGGTGGTGCGTGGGACATGTCAGGTGTTCGTTTTATGGTGGTGCGTGTGACATGTCAGGTTTGTGTGTTTTATCGTGGTGTGCGTTGGGCATTTGTGCTTTATGGTGGTGTGTGTGTGACATGTCAGGCGTTTTGTGCTTATGGTGGTGTGTGTGTGTGTCACGTTGGGTTTTATGGAGGTGTGTGCAACATTTTAGGTGTTAATGAATGTGAGTGTGTGCGACATTTCAGGTGTTTGTATTGTGTGTTTGCGACATGTCTAGTGTTGGGGGTGAATAAACAGTGAATTTTGGGTTGTATTCCCAACCTTGTTCTTTCTTCACGGTTCAATGAGAAAATCGAACTGAACATCAACAGATTGGGGCCCTGTGTGCGATGTACATCTTCCACACATGTTAAAAGCCTGTTCTGCCTTTCAGAGGAGTAGGCCATTTCATGCCAGTAGGAACAGTTGACTATTTAAAAGAACAAAACCCTGCATGTGCACATTGGTGTGTGTAGACACCATCCCTGAAGTTCGGATGTGAATACCTAAAATGGCGGCAAAAAAAGGTTGCATACGCACAAATCTTGCCATTGATGAACCCCGGAGATCAAACCTAGGAATAAAAACAAAAGCAAGGAACATTCAATAAAAACAGCAAGGAGTGAAATATTGGAACAAATAATTAACAATGCAAAGCAGTCTGATCAAACAGTAAGTAGATGTTCCAAGTGAATGTCTGATATCTTTATCGAAATGGCGCAACATTTAGGCTTGAAGACCAGAAAGCCAAAGCCGTACATAAGGAGAATGAAACTCAGTTTGAAGGTGCCAGGACGAGAAGAGCAGTAAAATCCTTAGTTAATGTATCAAACAGAATTCCATAACCCCCCTGTACGGGGAATACTAGGGGCCTGTCAGGATAAATAGTAGCCCCATCTGGCAGATATCCTGTGCTAAGAATTCCCTCCGTTCTCACCCTCTCTTTGTTTCTCCCTTGTTCCTTTTCTGCCTGTCGCCACCACCTTGTTGTCTATTTTCTTTCTGCCTTCTTGGTCCATTTCCTGCCTTTTTTCCAGAAAGACTCGAGAGCGAGAACCATTCTTATTCTTTCCCACGCCAAAATTGGATGTGCAGGGCCTGACGTGGTTATGGGTGACCGTTTGCGTGCCTCAGTTTCAGTACAGTTCACCCAGCTGTAAATGGGTACCTGCCCTCTTTAGGGTCAGGGAAGGGAGAGCAGATAGATGGGCGCTGCTCTCAATATGCTGGCCCCTAGAGAAGCTGAGGACTCTGACGCCTCGCTCCCCTACGACCACATAGGTTATGGGACACCTTTACCTTTTTAACCCCCCCCCCCCTCCCTTTCAATTGGAAAAAAAGGCAATTTTTACCTGTTGCGAAATTTTTGACACACATATTGATGTGCTTGTGCACACGTTAAATCCTGCTCCGCTTTTCCGAGTAAGGCATCGCGTGCGGGTGGGAACAGATGACAACATTTACAAAACTGCATACACCCGGGGACTGGATGTAAAAAAGCACATGAGTGCTTATTCCATTATCCTCGATATAAAAGAATAAATAAATGAATAAAAAATGTCGGTAAATAACAAACTATGCTGTGTGTATTGTTTTAAGATTATTTGATTGCCAACTTATGCCCACCTCCCTATGCAGTGTATTTACAAAGTGGAGAAGCTTTTCATACTGTCAGAAGAAGTAAAATTTGATCCAAAAGACACCACTGGATAGGTGTTCAATTCTCTTATGAACACATTGAATCCTGAATTTATTAAAGAATTTATAAGAACATTACCTACATCTGTAAACTGCAGTTACTTTCAACGAGAGGAGACTTACATGTGCAAAGAGCAGACTTTTGACACATTTTCCAAAGGGACAATATTAGGGAAAAAGTAATGTCAAGTATGAAAAAGGTTTGAGACACTTTAGACATTAAAATTTGGATAACAGTGTGTTATTTTTTGTTGTTGTTTGTTCCCGAACTTAACACTCTGGGGGTCGCCCAGAATGTGTGCTCTGACTCACTCATCCCAACTGGGAATTACTGTGAGATGGAAATTGCAAAGTGAATGAGAAGTTTGCGCGTATGACTGTTTTCAAGTACCTCGCCATACAGGCAGCCATACTCCCGACTTCAGAGGAAGTGACTTATTTCAGGCCAGGAATCCCCTGTGCAAGAGGAGTGTTTGTATCATTCTAAGATCCGTCTGTGAGCCAGTCACCCAGGGAGAGAAATCCAGATAAGGAGTTGATATCCAAAAGGCTTCCTTTTCCTTAAATTAGTAGGCTTTTTGTTTACATATTTGGGTTTTAAAGTCTTTGCAGGTATATCTGACTTAATTTCGAAAAGATTGGAGTGTATTTGTGCCTGTTGTAGTATGTCAAAGATGCTGCAAACTGGTAAAAATTGCCGGGGGGGATGGGGGGGGATAGGTTTAAAAAAAAAACAAAAAAAAAAACCCACTGCCTCTTATTCTGTCAACTGTTGCACTGCAATTCCTGTCGCTTATTACATAGGGGTACATTGTTGTCGGAAACTATGTATCTTCAAACAGCCGTACCTAAGGTGCTACTGGCATGAGAACATTGGGGTTAGTGTGCTTGTTCTTAGAATTGCCTCTAGATGTAATATCTAGAGGCTTTATTGTCAGGAAAGAGATTGTGTCAAGCATCATCAGCTGCACACCAGTATCCAGCAGACTCATCTCAATCAGAGTTTCTGCAAAACCCCAGAATCTCACCATCATCCAAGTGTATGCTCCAACATCTGACTACGATGATGATCAGATAGAAGAATTCTATGAAGAACTTGAAAACGTCATCTCCAAAACGCCCAAAAAGGACATCCTTATTGTGGAAGGCGACTGGAATGCTAAGGTGGGACCTGATGCCTATGACACCTGGGCAGGAACCACAGGACGATTTGGACTGGGAGAAACAAATGACAGAGGACAGCGGCTGCTGGAATTCGCAAAGAAGCACAAACTGACTTTGGCTAACACACTCCACCCTCACAAGCCATCCAGAACATCAACCTGGCACTCACCAAATGGTCTGATTCATAATCAAATTGATTACATTCTGTCACCCCAAAGATTCAAATCCAGCATAAACAAGGCAAACACAAGAACATTCCCAGGAGCTGACATTGGCAGTGACCACGACCTTGTACTTACCACCATCAGGCTGAAACTGAAAGCAAAACAACAGTCAAAAAGCCCACGCATAAGATTCGACCTGGAAAAACTCAAAGACCCAACAGTGGTTGGATCTTCCAAGCCAACATAGGAAGAAAGTTCACCGCACTCACAGCCATCGACAATGATGTGGACACATTGGCCAACAACATCAAAGAAGTGCTAACGACAGCAGCAGAAGAAACATTAGGAAGAAGCAGAACAAAGAAACAACCCTGGGTGACAAATGAGGTTCTTGACCTCTGCGACAAAAGAAGAGAACTTAAGAAACAAAAGTTCACAAGTCAAGAAGCTTACAATAAGTACATGGATAGCCACAAAGAAGTGAGGAAAAAGATGAGAGAAGCCAAAGAAGGGTGGATAGAAGAACAATGCAACAACATCGAGGCTGGAATGACCAAGGGAAACAGCAAAACAGCTTACGACACTTTGAAAGCACTAACGAAAACCACACAGCCTAAGGTCTCTGTTATTGAAGACAAAGAAGGAAATCTTTTAACGGAAAACAATGCCATCCTCCAACGCTGGACAGAATACTGTGAGGGATTGTACAACTACCCACTACGCCCAGATACCAACATAGTTTCTGACATACCCCCTGAACACCAAGATAAAGACCCACCAATACTAAGGTGTGAAGTAGATGCAGCTATTAAACAATTGAAGAAGGGGAAGTCCCCTGGAATCGATAACATCCCAGCTGAACTCATAAAAAATGGAGGGAATGAAACAGCAAGGCGATTCATAGAACTTTGTCAGAAGATCCACGACACCAAAGAATGGCCAAAAGAATGGACACAGTCTCTTGTAATACCCCTGCCAAAGAAAGGAAACCTCAAGAAATGCCAGAACTACAGAACCATCAGTCTCATAAGTCATCCTAGCAAGATCATGCTGCAGGTAGTCCTCAACAGACTGAAAATCCAAGCGGAAAAACTCCTGGCAGAAGAACAAGCGGGCTTTAGACCAAAACGCTGCACAATGGAACAAATTTTCAATCTGAGAATTCGGATAGAGAAGCATCTCCAACACCAAAAAGACTTGTACCACAATTTCATAGACTTTAAAAAGGCCTTTGACAGGGTATGGCATGACGGCCTCTGGCAAGTACTCAGGCACTTCAACATTGACAGCTGCCTAATTGAAGTCATCAAGGCTCTGTACGAGAACGCAAAAAGTGCAGTTTTCATGAACAATCACGTGGGCGAGTTCTTCAAGACCACGGTTGGGGTTCGCCAGGGCTGCCTTCTCTCACATGTACTCTTCAACCTCTTCCTCGAAAACATCATGACAGAGACACTGCAAAACCACCACACTTCCATCTCCATTGGTGGAAGACCCCATTGCAACCTCAGATTTGCAGATGACATTGACCTCATGGGCAGCAGCAAACAAGAACTGCAAATCCTCACAGACAATTCAACAGATCGAGCAAGCGCGTACGGCATGGAGTTCAGTACAGAGAAATCAAAGATCATGGTCAAGAGCGCGAGTAATGACATCACAGAAATAAAGATGAATGGAGAAACACTAGAAGAGGTGAGCCAATTCAAATACTTAGGCTCCATCCTAACAAAGATGGCACATCAACAATGAAGTGAAAGCTCGAATTGCAACAGCAACATCTGCTCTAGTCAGACTCGAGAAGATCATCAGAAGCAACAACATCAGCTTCTGCACCAAATACCACCTTTACAAATTCCTCGTGATATCTATCCTCCTATATGGCTGTGAATCATGGACTCTGACAGCAGAGTTAGAGAGGAGAATCCAAGCATTGGAGAACAAGTGCCACAGAAGACTCCTCAAAATATCATACAAAGAACACAAGACCAATAACTATGTGAAAGAAGAAATCAAAAAGCGTGTGGGCCCCCAAGAGCCTTTGCTCTCCACCATAAAGAGGAGAAAGCTGATGTGGTTTGGTCACACCACAAGACACAACACCCTAGCAAAAACCATCCTGCAAGGAACAGTCGAGGGCAAGAGAAGAAGAGGCCGCCAAAAGAAATCATGGGTTGACAACATCAAAGACTGGACCGCCCAACCCCTACAACACCTCCTACTAGCCACACAGGATCGTGAAGCATGGAAAAAGATCTCTGTTGCATCTTCTCTCATGTCCCCCTACGTCCTTTGGGACATGGGACTGAGTGAGTGAGTGAGTGAGTAATATCAAGAGAAATATGGTCTGGCAAAAAGAAATACTGTCTGGCACAAACTTATCAGTATGTGTACCGCTTACGTATAGAGTGCCTGTCAGAAACATATTTGCTGGTTTTCACAGATTTTTTTTTCTTAGAATGACATGATGCGCTGTGTACTTGTTTAGGGTGTTGAGACCATAGATTAACACCAGGTAGTGACGAGGAAGTGGGAAATGATAAATCAAATGAGGATTGCTTGTATTCCTACAGTGTTGACCCCACGCATGCATATAGCCGCAAGGAAGCTAGGAGACCACAAAGGACTGAGGTGCCACAGTGTTTGCTGGATTTTTTTTTTAAAGTTTCAACCTACCAAGTTTGTCCTGACTTGAGTCAGGGGATAGTCTCTCTCTCTCTCTCTCTCTCTCTCTCCCCCCCCCCCCCCCCAAAAGTGGTTTCAGATCTGTGGATGCCTTAGTACGTGCAGTAATGCAAGAGTGATAGGGTATATGAAAATAGAAGTTGCTGTTGAAGTTATGGTAGAGTCCCAGCCGAAATACTCGATTTAGGGACTGTGGGCAGGCCAGGATATCTCCCACTTCAGCGCCTCGGGCCACCCCCAAAATTGAACAATTCTGTTGAAGCAACGAGAAAGAAACGGCCCGCGCATGCACCGAAGTGCCGCAGGAGCCGAGCTCCTAGGCTATAGGCCTAATAAAAAATAGAAGGAAAACTGCCAAAATTTTGCCTAACCCTCATTCGGTTACACTCCGGTATTATTTTTGGGGTCATGATGTATAGAGTGCCGGATGGAACATTTTTTGTTTATTTTACAGATATTTTTTAAAGCATAAAAAATGCGTTGTGCACTTGTTTTGGGGATTAAGGACATAGGGCAATACCAGGTTATCACGAAAGTTGAAAATGATTATCAAAATGAGGATTGATTGTGTTCCTACAGCGTTGACCCCGCGCATGCATATTGGGGTTAGGAAGCTACCAGACCCCCCTCCCCAAAAAATAAAAATAAGTTGAAGCCTACCAAACTTGTGCAAAATCACATGAGTTTTGAGCTAGTCTTTATGAAAAAGTGGTTTTTATTTCGTGGATGCCTTAGTACGTGCAATGTGAATGCAAGAGTGATGTATGAAAATAGAAGGAAAAAGCAGTTAAAAGTAACACCGGTGTGTAGCCTTTGTAACCCACTACAGAAACCGGATATACAGAAACCGAATTCATGTCTTTGGACTGTGAATTTTCAGCGACGCACCCAAACATTTGGCTTCAAAAACAGTGCAATTGTTTGAAAAGCATTATATGTTAACAATTGACTTGAGCAACAACTTTTGTTTTGTTTTCAGTATCTTTTGTCTGAATTTTTTTTTATCGTGCTTTTTGGCCAGCCTACGGCAGCCGAAGAGCTAATAACCTTTCGGGAGAATTTGTGGTAAAAAGATACTTTTGACTCATTCACCAATCAATAGAGTTCTGAATGCCATGTGCTTGTGGGACAAAACAACAACAGACTCGGCTGGCCTAGAGAGCTACGCATTCTTGTCATGTTCAGCGCTACTGTCGGACGGTGGAGGACGACGCGATGATACATTCTTGAAAGTTTGAACAGAATTGAGCTACCTGCAAGTTCGAATACTGGTAAGGAGCCTTATTATTTAAAGCAGAGATAAGATAATTCAATCGACTTCTGAATTTTCATTATTAGGCCTAGACTGTGCTTTAGAACAAGAGAAACTTGGGGTCCAAGCCCCAGGTTTAGTAGTACTACTAGGGCCTACTACTACAGTGAGGCAAATATGGCGATGCTGTCACGCCCTATCATCTCAGACAATGTAAATCTTCCATTTCTTTCCACCAGAGTTCGTGATTATATTATGGTTGGAACAAATACATGCAGCATCATCTGTGTTCATTAGGGCTTCTTGTGAAGTGAAATTCAGTGATATTTCATATAATTTCTGTCAGCTTAAGAGTAAGAGGACTGTCAACCGTATGCCACGTGTTTCCATTCATGGGGAGAGTTCAAGATGATAATAATAATAATAAATGGAATTTATATAGCGCTATATCTTGCAAAAACAAATCAAAGCGCTTACATTTAACATGCAGCCAACAACAATTTAGATTTTTAACAAAGTCAGTGTACACACACACACACACACACACACACACACACACACACACACACACACACACACACACACACAACACACACGTGATCATAATAATTATAGAGTAACAGGTTTTGCAGTATTACTGTTACCCTACTTAGCAATGGTTCAGAAATTGAAAATAAAAACGAAAAAAAAGAGTAAAAATATTTTAATTATATTTTTGTTGGGTTATGATTTTTGTCATCACTTATGATTTTTTTTTATTATATGTTTCAATTCATCTAAGCCTATAGTGTTTTTTTTTAAAACTTGCTGATGGTAATTGGCATAATATATATTTGAATGATTGTGCTATATTCTTACTGTTGTCTCATTTTACAATTATCAGCAAATGAAAAATATTGAATTTGATGAAAAGGAAAGGATGAACCCACCAACAGTAAAATCATTAGATGGGTATCAGTATGTAGTTTAATAATATACCTTTCTTTTTTGCACTAAATGCACATATATATATATATATATATATATATATATATATATATATATATATATATATATATAACAAAGTAACAAGATCCCCAGTGAAAATCTCATGGAATAACTTATATTGATATGTATGTGACTGTCTCTAAAATTTTTAGCTTAAACTGTCAAAGTGGCGGATAGCCTAGTGGTCAGAACATTGCGCTGGCAATTTGAAGACCCAGGTTCGAGTCCGGTCGAGGAAATTTTCTTTCTGGAGTTAACATCAGTGCTGACTCCACTCTCCCCAAAAGTCCTTCGGATGAGACTTTAAACCGAGACCCTGTGTGCGAACGCACACAGAACATCTTGTGCACACGTTAAATCCTGTTCCGCTTTTCGTAAGAGTAGGCCATCGTGTGCTGGTGGGAACAGATGACAATATTTACAAAACTGCATACACATGGGGACCGGATGAAAAAAAGCACATGATTGCTTATTCTGTTATCCTCGATATAAAAGAATAAATAAAATAAAATATAAAATAAATAAAGTAGGACATGAGGGTAGAAATTTCAAAATGTTTTCAAGAAAAGATTTCAGGATCATGTTTAGGAGTTAGCAATTAGCATACATGTATGTAAAAGATGTACTGTGATGAGATTTTGTGAATGTGACTGACCCATTGCCCACCATTAAGGTAGCTGCATTCTACATTCAGACCAGGAATGATGTCTAAACATGACGTCTGTGTGCAAGCATTTTTTTAAAAATGTCATCATTTTCTACAGGCATGCAGCGCCAGTGGCCTACTCTTTTAAAAGGCAGAATGGGTTTTAACATTTGCGCAGGATGTTCTGCATGCGCTCATACATACTTACCTAGGTTTATAGCCTCATCCAGACTTCTGGAGAAGTGGATTCTGGACTGATGTTACCTCGGGGGAAAAGTTCCCTCAAATGGGGGTCTCCTTGGTGGTGGCCGAAACTGGTGCCATAAAATCACAAGCTGTGTATACTCTTCTAACCACGAGGCTATCCTGCCCCTATGCTATGGTCATGGAATAGATCTTCATGGTTTTGTTTGTGTATATATCCAGGTTGAAAAGGTGTCAGGACTGTGAGAACCTGAATTGCTCGGTCAAGATGTCGTCGACGCTGGTGTGTGAGGTGCGGGACCTGATCTGTGCCATGTGCAGAGACGTGTACTCCTCGCCGCGCTTCATGAAGGGCTGCTACCACTCCTTCTGCCTGCAATGCATCCAGGACACTGCCAAAGCCACGGGATCCAAAGTCATCACCTGCCCCACCTGCCAGAGGAAAACCACACTGCCCAGAGGGAGCGCAGCCAACCTGCAAGCCAACATGTACCTGAAAGACCACATGTTGGACGAAGCACGGAAACTGTTCAGTAAGAAGTGTGGGCAGCATCTAGGCAGGAATGTGGATCGCGTGTGTCTGACGTGCAAGTGCACAGCCTGCGAGGAGTGCGGGGGTCACGGTGAAGGTCACAAAGTTCACGTGCTGTCTGAGCTGGAGGAGAAGATGGAGGCTCGGGTTGACTGGCTGGAGGAGAGGGTGACCTCGACCAGACAGGAACTCTGCAACCTACAGGCCAAAGCATCCTCCGTTTCCCGCACTGTGAGTTGACAGAGATAGATATATATATAGATATATACACATGATACAATAACTGATCAATAAGTGTGTGTGTGTGTTTATTTATTTATTTATTTTATATCGAGGATAATGGGATAAGCACACTTGTGCTTTTTTACATCCAGTCCCCGTGTGTATGCAGTTTTGTAAATGTCATCTGTTCCCACCGGCACACGATGGCCTACTCTTAGGAAAAGCAGAACAGGACTTAACGGGTGCGCAAGATGTTCTGTGTGTGTTCACATACTGGGCCTCGGTTTATAGTCTCATCTGGACTTTGGGGAAGAGTGGAGTCAGCACTGATGTTAACTCCAGGACAAAAATTTCCTCAACCGGACTCGAACCCAGGTTGTCAAATTGCCAGCGCAATGTTCTGACCACTAGGCTATCCGTCCCCCCGTGTGTGTGCATGTTCTATCCGTGTGTGCGTGCGTGTGTTTGTGTTCGTGTGGTGTGTGTGTATGTGTGTTTGTGTTCGTGTGTGTGTGTGCATATGTTTGTGTGTGTGTTGTGTGTGTGTGTGTGTGTGTGTGTGTGTGTGTGTGTGTGTGTGTAATACTTATTTTTCATTTTTTGTAATTTTTTTTACCTTCCTATTATTTTCTTCTATAATAAAGTACTATGCACGGCAGATCATTATTTTGTTCTTCTCTATCTTGCCATTTTTGGATTGTTTTCTTATCACAAAATTAAAAGTTTAGATGATACCTGAAGACAACAATGTTAGTTGTTATTGAATGAATAATAATATGACTACTTGCAACGGAATCTAAGTAATAACACCCAGTATGACTTCTGTCAGCCTAACCATTGCCATGGACCATAGCTGTAGCTGAGTGGTTAAGACTTATCTTCTTGACCAGTCCAGGAAGTTAGGGGTTCTAATCTTGACAGCAGTATATTGGGAATTTTTTTTGGTGTTTATTTCATATTTGTTCCTTGGCTAGAGGTCCAAGGTTGACCAAAGGTGAGATTTTGCATGCAGCCATTTGCCTGCCATTAAGGTAGCCACCTTCAGACTTCAGGGGGGTCTGGTGAAATAAGGACAGGGATTTTTTATGGTCTGTTGGTTTTTTTAAATTGAATTTATTTGTATATTTTATTTTATTTATTCTTTTATATCAAGGATAATTGAATAAGCAATCATACGCTTTTTTACATGCAGTCCCCGTGTGTATGCAGTGTTGTAAATGTCATCTGTTCCCACTGGCACACGATGGTCTACTCTTACAAAAAGCGCCCTACAAGCACACAATGACCTGCTGTTTTGAAAGGCGAAAAAGGTTTTTAACGTGTGCACAAGATTGAAGATGTCTGGATGTGTTCACACACAGGGCCTCAGTTTATAGTCTCATCTGAAGAACTTTGACCTTCAGTTTGATTTTTGGTCAGACTGGGAAGAAAGGGCGAGGAATCCAACCCTGTTTCCTTGTTGGCAGGCAAAGGTCTTCACCATTCTGCCACCGTCCGTCCATGAAAGAATGGAAAATTTAATTTCTGCGAAACAGCTAACCAAAGGGAAACAAGCATGTTTATTTTAATGCTCCTTCTTTCTGTTTTACAGCTTCGTCATCAGAGAGAGCTTCTCAATCGGATGGTGGAGGGGCATTGTAGCAACCACAAGAAAGCTTTGAAGGCCAACGCCATCAGTGACATAGAACGGCTGTCGGTGGAGATCCCTGTCTTAAAAACAGAGGTGAAGAACAGTAAGGCTGTACTGGCACTGGGCAAGGATTTTTGGGAGAAGACAGCGTGGCAGAGTGACATGGTCTCTGTGGCCAAGCAAGTCAAGCGTCGACTTGATGAAGGAGAGAAAGTGTTGGCATCCATGACCACCACCCAACAGGTGCAGTTCCCCAGCCTGAGCTGCCGCACCCAGGATGTGGACGACACCCTGCGACGCTTCCTGGGCCAGCCGCTAGAGCTTCCCCCGCCAGAGGAGCCGGCGCCCCCTCCAGTCTCCGTGGCTGCTGCGGTCATACCTGTGAAGATTCGCCGTCCTCTGGAGCTCCATGAAATCCTGGGTGTTGCCCCTTCCCCTGACGGCAAGCGGGTGTTGATCAACTTCAGAGGCAATCTGTGTGTTGCACATTCCTCTATGATTGAGGTGAAGGTGAAAGATGGGGCTGTGCTCATTTCTGACTACGACACTAACGGAAAGACTGTGGGGCTGTACGAGTGGCACAAGTCCTCTGCGCAACAATCGAGTTTTTGTGCACTTGTTCAGCTCTCCCGTAAGTTTGGTGTGCTTCAGATTTCCAAAGCCCACCCCAGGATGTGTCTGTCCCGTGATCAACTGGGCATGACCCGACTGCATTATCTAAAACGAGATTTACTAACAAAAGAAGAAGCGGTTAGGAATACAAGGTGGAAGATCTATAACAAGAAGGCGGTTGTAGGCCTGTCAGTGATGAGTATTGATGTGGTTAATCCCTTCAATATGGATGTCACTTCTGACGAGATGTATTGCGTGGTCATAGACAAAGGGGATGCTTCAGAAAAGGCCTCTTTCACGCCATACAAGAAAATAAAGCTGAGCGATGGTGTGGTGAAAACAGAGCATGTGACGCCAGAGGAAACAGGCTCTCCAGAAGAGGAAGAAGAAGCAGCCATTGAACAGCCCACACCCGGAGCAGTGGTCAAACTGTTTCGTAAAGACAATGACCAACTAATTGACATCTACTGCCCCACCAAATCTACCTTCGTGCCTTCGGATGTATGTTTTTGTTGCTGGAAAAAGCGTCAACTGCTGATTGCTGACTGGCAGAATGACGAAATTCATGTAGTTCGTGTGGGGAAAAGTGGCTTTTCCTTCAAACATCTTCTGGCAGAGCGTCATGGTGAAGTGGTAAAACCCTCAGCCCTCAACACAGACACCAAAGGCGGAGTATGGGTTGGCTGCAGCAACGGAACCCTGCTGCATCTGCCCATGGAAGACAAGACACACTGATTTCAAACCTAAGATTTTTTTTCCCTTGTTTCCATCTCTTGTCCGCCCCCGCCTTCGACATCTACCTGCCAAAGTGTATAGCCTTTGTGCGCGCGTGTATGTGTGTGTGTGTGTGTGTGTGTGTGCACGCTTGCGTGTGTGAGTACGTTTTAATTTGCTAGGACCATAGATTGCTATTGATTGCTTGTGTGATGTATAGGTCAAATGCAAGCGCTTTGATTTGTTTTTACAAGATATAGCGCTATATAAGTTCCATGTATTATTATTATTATTATTATTATTATTATTATTATTATTATTATTATTATAAGGCTCACAGCAAAAGCAACAAAACTTCTACATAGTTTGTGAGCTTGCAAGTCTTATGGAACAAGTTTCAAATGTGCAAACCCAAACCTGAATTTACAGCTTGGATGCAGATGGATATACTTATGGTGACTCACTGACTGTCAATGTTCCATGACTGAGCTTGTGCAAGTTTTGACACTGTGGATGAAATATGACTTGTTGGGTTTTTTTTTCCACTTTTTGTTTTTCTGATTTTTTAACTCTTTCACTTCCATAGGCAACTTTAGTAGACACTGTGGCACACTGCTGTAGGTGACTTTTGACAACAGCAAGTCATGGACAGTTTTTATACAGAAAAAAGAAGTTTTCACACCTCAGTTGACTTGCAGATGATAGCAGACATATCGTCCTTCACCCCTCCCCCCAGTTTTAAGTGGAAAAATTCACCGTGTTATTCCGATACAGACTGAATCTGTGAATCTGAGAAATCAGCAATACAATAGCACTGAAAAAATACTTGGCACTGAAGAGAGGTCTTCAATCAGAAACTTGGCGGTGAAAGTTAACAGATGGATAGTTCACAAAAAACAAACCAAAAACACATATGGACAACACAGTCTTGGCCTTTGTGATGAAATCACCAGTACGGGGCATGTCCTGCAGAGCTCCTTAGCTGCTGGGGTGAGGTCAGTCAGGCCAGATCCCCTTTTGCCTTGTGTAGTGGGGAGAAGTGCAGTGCATGTTCTGGTGTCTGGCTGCCTGTCTTGCAAGGGCACTGCTTAGTGTGGCCTGTACAGTTCCATGCACTGCTTAGTGTAGGCATGTACAGTGTCATGCACTGCTTAGTGTGGCCTGTACAAGTTTCATGCACTGCTTAGTGTGGCCTGTACAGTGTCATGCACTGCTTAGTGTGGCCTGTACAGAGTTTCATGCACTGCTTAGTGTGGCCTGTACAGTGTCATGCACTGCATAGTGTGGCCTGTACAGTTCCATGCACTGCTTAGTGTAGGCATGTACAGAGTTTCATGTACTAGGTACAGTTCTGTTGATTGATATCAATCATTACCATGAGTCCCTGTGGACTTCGAATGCATCATTGGTAAACTCTGGTGTGATCCCGTCTATAATAGTTATCTCGATTATCTAGCTAGTCATGTCTAGAACTGTGTTTTTGTTTTGTGCTTGCCAGATTGCTCAGTCTTTTATAAAAGTCATTGCTCACAGAGATGTCTTTTTTGCGTTCTTGGCTAGAGCTTAGATATTCACCAATAGCCAGGGTTAAAGCATTTTAGGTTGTCACATTCAGACTTTGGAGCTATACACTAAGTTATACAGTTCAGAGTTGGGGGGATTCAGGGCAGTCAGGTCTGTTTCTGATTGTCAGCTGTTGTGGGTTCATTTAATTCATGTGCTCAAGTCGGTAAGCACATGGGTGCAGATGTCCTGAAAAATTCAACATTCAGTTTGATTTTCCTGTCAAACTGAGAAAAAATGGCAAGGCTGGGAATCAAACCCAGAACCTCACAGTTTACTTGTTGGGCAAGTGAATCCCAAAAAGTGTCCTGCCACCTTTCTTTCGTTCATGGAGATGAATGGTGTGATGACTTGTGCCTTGAATTTTGTTTTAACTTGAACTTGTGGTACTGTCAACGCTAGAATGGGCATAGCATGTCCATTCTGCAGTGGTGTTTGCCCATAATCATGGCAAACAAATGGTTACATTGTATGTTACTTTCCTTAAGGTGAGCAGTCCTGGGTTTTTTTGTTTTGTTTTTCAGAGAAACGGGTTAAAACAATAAGCACTATGATAGCAACAATGCTACAAACTTGACAAAATGATAGAATGAAATGCATGTGAATAAGATTACAAAAAAGAAAAAAGGGTGATATTTAGAGCATCCAGAAAGACTATTACTAGTATTAGTAATACAACAAAGACTTGTCTGTCTGTGGCAGAGGGGGGGGGTGATGGGGGAGGTGTATGTGTTTGACCATAGATGACTGAATTAAATACTTGTTAATTTATTTATTTATTTATTTATTCTTTTATTTATTCTTTTATATCGAGGATAACAGAATAAGCAATCATGTGTTTTTTTTCATCCGGTCCCCGTGTGTATGCAGTTTTGTAAATATTGTCATCTGTTCCCACCGGCACACGATGGCCTACTCTTACGAAAGGCGGAACAGGATTTAACGTGTGTGCAAGATGTTCTGCGTGCGTTCGCACACGGGGCCTCGGTTTAAAGTCTCATCCGAATGACTTTTTGGGAGAGTGGAGTCAGCACTGATGTTAACTCCAGGAAGAAAATTTCCTCGACCGGACTCGAACCCGGGTCTTCAAATTGCGAGCGCAATGTTCTGACCACTAGGCTATCCGCCCCCCATCCACTTATGTGTATGCTATTATGGGTGCTATCCGCCCCCCATCCAACACATGTTAATCCAAAGTGAGCGAGCAACAGAACGTCTCTAAAACGGTAAATGCAAGGAATAAGAACCTATAGTGAAAGGAGAGAGAGAGAGAGAGAGAGAGAGAGAGAGAGAGAGAGGCTGGTTCGATTCAGACGGGGTTATTCCACAGCTTACCCTATTTTTATGCTTTAACAGTTCATGCAGATGTTGATGAGTGCTTATCGAAGAAAGCAGGTGGGATTTAGTTAATGCTTTTGCTGATGTGTGTGTGTGTGTGTGTGTGTGTGTGTGTGTGTGTGTGTGTGTGCATGCAAGAGAGAGAGAGAGAGAGAGAGAGAGAGAGAGAGAGAGAGAGAGAGAGAGAGAGGTTTTTTTTTCCAGATATAAGTTTCTCATTGTATTGTTGCAGTGTGTACATTATGCAAATGTATGCATGTTTTGATTTGATTTGATTTGATTTATTCTTTTATATTGAGGATAATGGGATAAGCACTCTTGTGCTTTTTTACATCCAGTCCCTGTGTGTATGCAGTTTTGTAAATGTCATCTGTTCACATGTGTGTGTGTTTGCACATGTTTTCTATGCTTTTCACTGTACTGCTGTCATTGTGTTTGGGGAAAGAATGAGAAGGCTTTCATGAATGAAAGCATGGACTACAGAGTGGGAGAAGCCTTTTTTTAACATGTATTATATAAGATGCTGTCATGCACATGAATTGGCAGCTGATTTTAACATAGGTGTATTACAGTTCAATTGACAAGGCCTAAAGAGAGAGGAAATGTCAATCAATTTTAATGCAAGTTAAAGCTTGTGTTCTCATGTTTGTCAGTGTTGGGCCAAAGCTTACCTGTATTTTACCCCTGAAGTCTGTACGCCTATTATTTTAAAAGTTGAATTGCCCATTAGTGTTTATATTGCAAAATGCCAGTTTATGCTTGTTTCTTTTTGTTTTTAAAATAAATAATGATTCTAAAAATGTAATCATTATATAGGCCCACCATGCTCCTTCATCCCGGAGATTCGCTTTGAACAATAAAAATTCATCAACGCATGCCTAGATTGATCTTAGATTCAAACCAAGCCTCTTTTACTCTGGTAGCAGGCTCTCGAACATGCTATGTACCATCCACTTTGAAGTCCTTCCAAAGCAGAGACGTCTTCAGAAAATATAATAATAATCCTCTTCAGAAACATTAATAGAGGTTAAGAAATCAGTCACTACCCCATGATTTATCCAGTAACTCAAAACATTTTCAAAATCAGTGGTCATATGATTCAGTGTAGTGATAAATTGTTTTTGAAACCCCCATGTATTTGATATCAAATGTAGTTTCATCATATTCTAGATAGTAGCTAGAAAACTGTATAATACATGTTTCTCCTGTGTTTCATTTAGCAGTGCAATTCATGTTGTTGCAAAGAAAATCTCTTTGTCTGGGTTACTGTAGGTTTATCACAATTGTCATAAAAAAAAAGTGTGTAAGCTCATTGTTTTTATTTGATATGTATTGCATGCTAATCTTGGGTAACTTCAGTTTTTTAACTAATGATATGAGATTATTGACTGGATCTTGTTCATGCCACATTCACTTTCTTTCTCCACTGATAGACATGTGTTATAGGAAGACCCTCGATGTTTTTTTCATGATTATTGATGATTCCAGCAAACATGATTAAAAAAAAATTACATGAAATGAGAAAGTGTGTGTGTGTGTGTTTATTTATCATTCATTTTATTTTATTATATTATTTTAATTCAAGGATAATGGAGTAAGCACTCATGTGCTTTTTTTCATCCAGTCCCCGTGTGTATACAGTTTTGTAAATATTGCCTGTTCCCATTGGCACACAATGGCCTACTCTTACGAAAAGCGGAACAGGATTTAACATGTACGCAAGATGTTCTGCGTGCATTTGCACTCGGGCCTCGGTTTACAGTCTCATCCAAGACTTTTGGGGAGAGTGGAGTCCAGGGGAAAAATCCCCTTGACCGCGAGTCGAACTTGGGTAGTCAAATTGCGAGCGCAATGTTCTGACCTCTAGGCTGTCCTGTCCCCCTGTGTGTGTGTGTGTGTGTTGTTTCTCTGATGCAGAAAGTGTTCATAAAAATCCTAAATATTTTCAGCATTCTTTTCTCAGGACTTGTCACTGCACTCTAAAATACACTAGAGCACATAAGCTCAGTAACTCTTTTTTTCTTAATCAAAGGAAAGGCATAGCAGCCGCGGTAGTCTAGTGGTTAGGGCGTTGGACTCGTAATCTAAAGGTTGCGGGTTCAATCCCAGCTTTGGGCTATGGCGTTGTGCCCTTGGAAAAGGCACTTTACGGCTATTTTCTCACCCCACCCAGGTGTGAAAGGGGTACCAACCTTGTGTTGGGGGTTAACCTTGCGATAGACTGGCGTCCTATCCAGGGGGAGTCTATGACTCTCAGTCGCTTAACGCCACAGAAACCGGGATAAGCACCGGCCTGATGAGCCTTAAGGCTCGGGACAGACTTTAACTTTAAAGGAAAGGCATAAGTTTAGCAAAGGGTGGAAAAAGAGCAGAAGAAAAAGTTTTAAAATCATTTGTAAAAAATCCACACAATTGAAAAAAAAAACCCAACCCGGAATGAACTCTTTTTACCTCCTTGATCAAGTAACCCAGTTTACTCCACAGCAATAACATTAAAATCTAGATAAAATGAAATGGAATAGAAAATAAAATAACCTACAGATACACATATTTTAACAGTACTTAAAATTATTAGCTAACCAATAACTATGGAAAGTATTTCTTTTTTTTTTTCCATTCCTCAGCTAGAGCTCCAAGGTTCACCAATGGTGAGATTTTGTGTATGCAACTGTTTTTTTCCACCATGAAGGTAGCTGCATTCTGACTTTGGGGAGTGTGCTGTGTATGTTCGTTCAGGTTTCTGGAATGCTGACATGAGTTATAGGATCATTAATGTGCATATTTTGATCTCCTGCATGTGAATACATAGATATACACAAAGGGAATTAAGGCACTGGCAGGTCTGCACTTGAAGCTGACCTGGGAGATCCTAAGAATCCCCACCCTTAATTTCCCAGATGCCACAGAGATTCAAACCCATGACTTTATGACCCATGGGACTGAAGGCAAACGGTTTTAACCACTCCGCTATAGCGTCTGTTGGAAAGCACTATATATGCACTAGCACCAATCAATGACATTGATTAGTACTCTGATCCAAAAAATACAATGACCATTTAAAAAAAAGGAAAATTATTCAGTAGCATAAATTAGGATTTTACACACTTTTTTCATTCTCTCACAAAGTAACTGCAACACATGCTTTGAAAACATTCACTGATTAATCATGTTACTTAATGTAAGTAAGTGCCACGATTCATTTGCACTCAAGTTGTATACAAAGCAGTAGTTTTCTGTATGTATACACAAAAGTCAGATTTAGTGATAAATACCTGCAATAAACTCAGTATGTGTAAACACTATATTACAAAAGGAATGTTGGATATTTATTAAGTGTAAATACAATATGAACAACCCCCCCCCCCCCCCCCCCCCCCCACAATTTGCAATTATGTTAAATACAAACTGCTGGATTTTTACATAAGATTTGAAAATAAGTACCTGCAATAAATATTTTAAGAATAAATTCAACATAAACATAAACTCAATAAATAAAAAAAACACCTCATAATGATCATTCTTTGTGATATTGCACACATTTCAAAACACTTTATAGGTGGAGGGGGTGGGGTGTTGGATGGTGGAGTGCTTAGAGCACGCCTGTGATCTGATGGCTCAGGAAGAAGTCACCACTCAGGCGCCTGTTTAAAAATATTTCTTTCTTTCTTAGGGTTGACATCAGTACCAACTCCACTCCCCTAATAGTCCTTCAGATGAGGTTGTAAGCCAAGGTCCTGTGTGTGAATGTGCAGGAAACACAGCTGTCAGATTCCCTCACTTTCAGCTCCTCTCAGCTGCTAGTTATCCCAGCCCAGCTGTGGTCAGCTGTGCTATTTATAACAGGAGCTGACCACACATGGACTAGGCAAAAGGAGGGGACGTGTTGAATTTAGCACTCTTGTCTAGGCCCTACCGAGTGATGATGGATTTGTGCACTGTGGAAAACCAGACTGTTGAGCACATCATTCAGAGATACATGCTATACAGCGACCTGAAGAATATTGTGTGGCCGACGGAGATTACCCTCCAAACCGAGCTGTACGACCCACAAGAGAAGCTGGAAAGGACATGCCATTATTTTTCCCAGACACATCTGACAGTGTAAAGCGAACAAGTGAAGAAGAAGAAGAAGTGTGTGAATGTACACAATAGGAAGTAAGGTCTTGGCAGGTCTGCACTGTAAGTGTACCTGGGAGATCATATTGAAAAAAAAAATCCCCAACCTTAATTTACCACATGCCACTGCTGAGATTCTAACATGACTAGGTGCTCTGCAACTTACTGTGTGTGTGAGTCTGTATGCATGAGTCTTCTCCTAAATTTCATTCATACCACTGTCATCAATGAGGTAAAACTGCCATCTTGCAATGCACAATCCTTTCAAAGTAAATGAACAAAGAAACTATGATCAAACCAAAACTAAAATCAGAACATATTTAACTCCTTACTAAGATTTTCCTCATGTGAATAAGTTTATTTATTCTAGAAAAGATCTTGTGAACAAAAGCTTTGAAATTAAGTAACTTCTTCCTAAGCTCCCCCCCCCCCCCTCCACTTCATGCATGCATGCACGCACACCACACACACACATGAGCATTTATTCCATTATCCTTGAAATAAAATTATAAAATTTATTTTAAAAATTGAAAACACGCACACACATACACACACTCTCTCCGTAGAATCTTGCATGCTTGCACACATATCAATATTTCAAAGTTTCATGTTTGTTTATATTATTTTGTTATCTACCGGGCACTTACTTACACCATCAGAAATAAATTCTAACATACCCTGACATGATACACTGGTAAGTACTTATGTGCATGCATAACTAAAAGACTAATATACGTATCCTCATTTCACTCAACAACCAGTCGCTTACAAATCTTAACATACACGTCAAGATCTGAGTGGCAGAGCCTGAATTTCACATTCTTCCATAATATTCATGGGTCCAATAAATCAAGTCTGACTTTTTGGAGGGAGGGGGTGGGAGAGTGAGGGGATGGGGAATCTGCAAACACGTTTGGTGAACACACAAACAACATCTGACTGATGCTTATCAGACAACATTCCTGAAACTTTTTACATAACATATAGTTGGAGGGAGCCGCCACTGTAGTCTAGTGGTTAGGGCGTTGGACTCGTAATCTAAAGGTTGCGGGTTTGATCCCAGCTTTCGGCTATGGCGTTGTGCCCTTGGAAAAGGCACTTTACAGCTATTTTCTCACCCCACCCAGGTGTAAAAGGGGTACCAACCTTGTGTTGGGGTTAACCCTGTGGTAGACTGGCGTCCTATCCAGGGGGGAGTCTATGACTCTCAGTCGCTGAACGTCCACAGAAACTGGGATAAGCACCGGCCTGATGAGCTTAGGCTCGGGACAGACTTTAACTTTAACTTTAAGTTGGAGGGTTGGGGGGGATCTAAAAACATGTTACTTAACATTTACCAGACTGCAGAAAATTCCTCCTGAAACATTTTACACTCTGTATAGTTTGTGTGCACAGGAGTCCCCCCGAAACTGCCAGTTTCTTCTTCTTCCTCGTCGAACGCTCAAACAGCAGCTACTGTTTTGTCTGTCATATGAACGAATATGCGCTGTGCTGCCGTTAAGCGCCTGACAAGTCAGGCCCATCACATCTGACTTGGCTTGGGAGAGAATTGTTATACTTTAGGTCTGCCTGGAAACAAGCAGGAGAATGGACTAGAAGGCATAAAATCAACAAGGAGGAGGTGACAGGAAGAAAAAGAACTGCACATTTCTGACACTGGACACTGTTTCACTGCTAATAGAAAGACTTTTTACTCCTCTTAAGTGTCCCCGAACCTCACCACACAAACTCACTATAAACTGACCAGCCTAACCTTAGAAACAGGTGTTTGTGCATTTGGTCATCCTTCATCCCATCTAAAAGCAGTTTTAGCTTGTCTTTAAGAAGCACACGCTCCTTTTTCTTTCTTAGTGTTCAACAAGGAACACATGCAACAGTGATCACTTCCTTCCACTGTCTTAATATGACAAACATCCAAATCACACACACAATCACACATAGTGACATACCACACACACAGACAGACATAGACACAGACACACACGCATCTCTCTCTCTCACACACATACACACACACACACACACACACACACACACACCCTATCACACACACACACACAAACACACACATAAACACACACATAAACACACACACACACACACACACACACACACACACACACACACACACACACACACACACACACACACACAAACACACACTTACACAAGAGTAAAAGATGGAGCAAACACACACACACACACACAAAGGGAGATGGCTGCAGACTCTCTCTCTCTCCTCTCTCAGTCCGTGCCTAAGATCCAGTTGAGGCTCTGCACCAGAACGATGATCACCGGTTGCCATGACACCAGGTAACGGATCCAGCCCAGCAGCATCCCATACAGCACCTGGGAACGCTCCCAGCTGAGGCTCTGTCAAGGATGGGGCATGGACAACACAAAATAGGACTGTGCCTTTATATAAGTGTGTGCAGTGTGTGGTGTGTGTGTGTGGTGTGTGTGTGTGTGGTGTGTGTTGTGTTGTGTGTTGTGTGTGTGTGTGTGTGTGGTGTGTGTGTGTGTGTGTGTGTGTGTTTAACAATAATAATAAACAATAACAATAACTTTTATTCAGTTTTTGCAGGCCATATAGCCCATAGGAACAACAGTTAAACATGTACTTTCATGTATGGTGAACATCATTACTTCTGATATCTAAACATTTAGTAAGAAATAATCCAACTTTAAACATCAAACTAGGTCTAGTGCACATACAAAGGAGTGTGTGGTTGTGTGTGTGTGTGTGTGTGTGTGTGTGTGTGTGTGTGTGTGTGTGTGTGTGTGTGTGTGTGTGTGTGTGTGCGTGTGTGCGTGCCATGGGTCTGAATCCTGGCAGCAGTGTCTGGTGAATTGTCGTGAGTTCCCCAGATTAACACCCTGGGGGTCACCCACAATCTGCACTCCTGACTCCTCATCCCTCCTGGGAATCAATGAGAGATAGGAGGAAGTACACTGGTGAGAAGTTTGCCTGTATGACTGCTTTCAAGTACCTTGCCATGTAGGCAGCCATACTCCGACTTCAGAGGAGTCTGGTGAATTAAGGGTGGGGATTAATTTATGGTCTCTAAGATCAACTGACAGAGCAGGCCTATCAGCCCCTTAATTGCCCTATACAGACATGGAGAAGATCAAACATGCATGTTAAAGATTACGCAATTTATGTCAGCATTTGGTGGGTTATGGAAGCACGAACATACCCAGCATGCATTTAGCACCAAAAAAAGTAGGCTGCTCTGATTTCAGATGTGTCAGCTGAGGCTGGCAGGCAGACCTCCTGCAGGTTCACGAGCACAGGCACAGTCCACGCCATGGCATGGAGAGAGAGTGAGAAAAAGGGAAAAGACTGAGGATCTCGGTGCCAAAGGATACCGCCAGAAACAGGTTCCGGAAATCCACCTTCTCCTTGCAGTAGGGACAACGTCTGTTTCTTGCCCACAATGCACCAGCCCCGTATGCAGAACTCGTGGAATCTGTTCCACTGAGTTAAAGATGACAAATAATGCTCAGATATATACGTGTGCTAAGTAATGAAATGGTGGGTAAAAACTAGTCACCTATGCACCAAGGTGAACTCAAGAACTGGCCAAGGAACGAACAAAAAACAAAAAAAAATGAAATCATATTAAAAGACAACAAAAAGAAAACAAACTGCTAAAAAGAAAAAAAGGGGGGAAAAGCCATCACATTATTCCCATTCTCCCCCCCTCCAAACCACACACAACACAACACACACACACACACACACACAGACACAGACAACCACACAGACACCCATACACCATGCACACACCACACACACACACACACACACAAACACCCATACATAAACATACACACACACACACACACACACAACACAACACACACACACAACACACACACACACAACACACAAACACCAATCATCTTCTCCTCTCCACACACACCACCACACACACCACACAACACACAACAACACACACACACAACACATACACACACACACAACATCACACCCACACACATGTTTGTAAGGATACACATGGTCACAGTTGAGCTGAACAGTCTTTTCAAAAATGGCCTCAGCGTTGCTGACAAGGATCTGGTTGCCACACACCGCACACATACTGCCATCCAGAGTCTTGGAAGGGAGACCACTGCTAGAGTAATACTGCCACATAGCAAAAATAGCAGGTTAGATGACAGGCGGGTTGCCGCCGCTGTAGTCTAGTGGTTAGGGCGTTGGACTCGTAATCTAAAGGTTGCGGGTTCGATCCCAGCTTTCGGCTATGGCGTTGTGCCCTTGGAAAAGGCACTTTACGGCTATTTTCTCACCCCACCCAGGTGTAAAAGGGGTACCAACCTTGTGTTGGGGTTAACCCTGTGATAGACTGGCGTCCTATCCAGGGGGGAGTCTATGACTCTCAGTCGCTTAACGCCACAGAAACCGGGATAAGCACCGGCCTGATGAGCCTTAGGCTTGGGACAGACTTTTAACTAACATTTTTGATAGGCGGGTATCATCTCATGAACTGTTTGATACAGCATGATGTGTCAAAGAAAAAATTAGAAACAACACAATGCGTCCATCACTCACCATTTCTGTTACATAGGCATACTGTATACATACATGTGCATACATATACATGGACACATAAAATGTACACACACACACACACACACACACACACACACACACACACACACACACACACACACACACACACACACATATCTATCTCTCTCTCTCACACACACAGACATAGACAGACAGACAGACAGACAGACAGACAGACAGACAGACAGACAGACAGACAGACAGACAGACAGACACGTCCTTGGGATGAGACTATAAACCGAGGTCCTGTGTGCAAACGCACGCAGAACATCTTGCACACAGGTTAAAACCTGTTCTGCTTTTCGGATGAGTAGGCCATTGTGTGCCGGTGGGAATGGATGACAACATTTGCAAAACTGCATACACATGGGAACTGAATGTAAAAAAAGCGCATGAGTGCCTATTCCATTATCCTCGAAATAAAAAAATAAATATATGATGAAAACACACACACACACACACACACACACACACACACACACACTCACTCTCTCTCTTCTATGCACCTCCATACCCCTCTCTCTCTCCCTCTCTCTCTCCCTCCCTCTCCTTCCCCTCTCTCTCTCTCTCCCTCCCCCCCCTCTCTCTCTCTCTCCACACCCCCTCCACACTCACACACCCCCTACCCCAATATGGGCAGCCATGGTGTCTGTGCAGACCTCGGCCACATCTCGAGCCACAACGCCGAAGTACAGCCCGTAGAACAGCAGCAGCAGGCCACAGTCCATGGCCGCCTGGGGCCGGCTTCCCAGCAGGAAGCTCAGGCCAGAGACAGAACTCATGATGACCATGTATCCCAGAATGCCCAGGAGGTAGCTGAGCTTGTCAATCAGTAGGAACCACTTGTACACCCACCTGCAAATATGTTTTACAAAAAATCATTTTATCTATTTATTGTGTATTTATCTATTTTTTGTTTTTTTTATCTTTTTTTTTTTTTTTTAACCTGCAAACATGTTCATTTGTGTGGTATGTTTAGTATGAGAATTTTAGGGCAGATCAGGTGTCTTTTAGACTCTTAGTGTTTAGTTCTCTCTCTCTCTCTCTCTCTCTCTCTCTCTTTCTCTCTCTCTCTCTGTGAATGGGAAACTTAATCTTTTGCATGGTATAAATGTTTTGCTGTTTTTGTTTATTTTAACCCTCTTAGTCCCGATCCGGGATTTGCCGGGATAGAATAATTACCCCCCCCCCCCCCCTAAGAACCCGGGATTTGTTGGGATTTACACACAGCAGATTTTCATCACACTGTGACCATCACTAATTGTTACCACATGTCAAACCTCTATCAGGCTAGAAGGAGAAACCCTGTAGAGTGTCTGGAAGTAATTATAGCTGCTGGTATGTACTTAGTAGGAGGAAAAGGCGAACGAGCATGTGTGCCTGACCTGATTTCGTGATGGAATGCGAAATCTAGGGGCAGTTTGTGTTCAGAGAGTCTGAATGCAAGAGGGTTTATGGACTGGCACATTGTTTTGTCATGATACTGATGTATTAGGAACCACACCTTCTGCTGCACTAGGTTTTTTTATCATAATGTGGCTGCTTTTGTGTGGTATACCAAGCTTTCCAGCGAAAAATGGCTTCTGAGAAAGCGGCTATGAGGATGATGAGGTAAGGAATTGAGGCAAAAACAAAGGGAGAGAAGAAAATGGGGAAATTTCTAGCACAGAATTTCCACAAAGTGGGGATATTATTTATATTGAATGAACCCCTGGCCTCCCGGAGGGGTAAGGTGGGCAGGGGGGGGGGGGGAGGCAGAAGTAATAAAGATCATGTAGAAAAGATGATAATATAGGGAGAGTAGGTTGTGACAATCCATAAAAGGAAAAAAGTTTGATTTTGTGTAGTAGACTAAACTCAAAGGTACCCCCCCCCCCCCCCACACACCAAAAAAAAAGGAGAAAAAAAACAACCAAAAGAAGGCAAAATTTTAAGCTTTTCCATCTAAATTTGTCAATAACAGTGTGGCTAAAATCACATGACCAACACAGCAGGTTCCTGTTTCTCTCAGGTCCAGCTGACGCCAGGATATATCATAAAAGGAAGCGTAGAGTCCAGCCCTGTCAAGTAGTCTCAAACCAATCCAACCATCTTTGTTTATAGCCCTGCTGACCACACAGGCCATATCGGGGCTGTCACCTCATCAAGTCTCAAAGCACATGCACTTCCATAACAATTTTTTTCTTTACATCATCCTCATCATCTGGACTGGATGAAAAAAAGCACACGAGTGCTTATCCCATTATCCTCGATATAAAAGAATTAAAAAAAAATTATAAAAAAAAAAAATAATAATAAAAATTAAAATAATTACAAAAAAAATAAATTAAAAAAAAAATCGCTCATTTGGTGGCTCACAGAACATGTAGCAACAAAAAACATCCCCCCCCCCCCCCAATTCCATGGTGGTTTACCGAGGCGTGGTGCCGGCCAGAGGTTTGCGCGAGGCCCTGCGGAAGAGGATGATGGTGACGGCAGAGAAAAAGGACCACACCAGCAGAAAGCGAGTCCACCCCCACCTCACACACACCCCCACTGGGATCAGCCACATGCCCAGAGGGTCACTCGCTGTCAAATACATATAGACACAAATATATATACATACATACATAATATATACATACATACATAATATATACATACATACATTCAATTATATATACATACAAGCATACAAGCATACAAGCTACATACATACATACATACATACATACATCATACTACGTACGTACATACATAAATACATAGTATCATAATGTGACCCATGACTGTTGCTTGTGTGTGTTGTGTGTGTGTGTTGGTGTGTGTGTGTGTTGTGTGTGTGTGTGTGGTGTGTGGTGTGTGTGTGTGTGTGTGCGTGTGTGTGGTAAGAATATTTTCGAACAGAAACAGGCACAAGCAGTGTATACTTAGAGTTAGATATGTATCTATGCCTGCACAAACACACACACCACCACACACACAACACACACACACACACACACACAACACACACACACACACACAGAGTTAACATCAGTGCTGACTCCACTCTCCCAAAAGTCTTTGGATGAGACTTTAAACCGAGGCCCCGTGTGCGAACGCACGCAGACATCTTGCGCAACGTTAAATCCTGTTCGCTATTCGTATGAGTAGGCCATTGTGTGCGTGGGAACAGATGACAAGATTACAAACTGCATACACACGGGACCGATGAAAAAAGCACATGATTGCTTATCTGTTATCCTCGATATAAAAGAATAAATAAATAATAAATGAATAAATAAATAATAAAAATACACACACACACCCCACCCACCCCCTACACACACACACACACACACACACACACACACACACACATACAAACACACACACACACACATACAAACACCCCCCACCCACACAACCACACAACCCACACACACCCACAAACACCCCCCCATCCCCCACCCACACCTGATAGGACCTGAAGAAGCGTCTTTTCCAGACCATGAGGGCCACCTGCACCACCAGCAGGACGGCCAGCACAGCAATGGCCACCTCCCCGTGGATCACCTCGTGACTGCGGTGCTTCTCGTGCAGGCGCTGGTGTTCGATTCTACGCAGCACAGAAAAAAACACATCAGCCCTAAGGAGGAAGGTGGCAGGATGGTTAAGATGTTTGCCTGCCAACAAGTAAACTGTAAGGTTCAGGGTTCGATTTTCCCAGCCTTGCCTTTCTTTTATTTTTCATTTCATTTTATTTTATTTTATACCACTTTATGTCACAGCAGATTTCTCTGCGTGAAATTCAGGCTGTTCTCCCCAGGGAGAGCGCGTCGCTACATGTGCAGGCCTACCGGTTATTTTTAATTGTAAATGAATATCATGTATGTTTTTTTTCCATTGAAAAAACACATATCCCTGATGTCGGAATGCAGCTACCTAATGGTGAAGTAAAAGAAAAAGGTTGCTGGCACAAAAACCTTACCATTGGTGAACCTCAGGCCTCTAACTGAGAAACAACAACAACAACAACAACAATATAAATCCTTACTGTAGCAGTGAAAACTTACCTCCATTTTTCTGAGTCCTGTAGCTGTGATATATTCACAGTCTGCAACAAACACAAAATATCTGTGTAAAAAAATTTTTAACTGTCTTGAATACACCAGTAATCCATATCTTTGATATATATATATATATATATATATATATATATATATATATATATATATATATATATATATATATATATATATATATATGCAAACATATTGTTCAATGCCATCCAACTGCTGTAAAATTCGATGTCTTAATAAACACACAACAAAAATAAAAACTTGATAAACTTGCAACATTGATCATGTTGTATTAAAGAAAAATGTTTGATGATTCTGGTAATGTTAGCAGAAATTATTGTAAGAAGTTGATTTCATTCTTATACAGTTCACCATATTCTGCATGGTTATATTTTTACATAATGTTTTGTTGATGTTTGTTTTTAATCTGTGTTTGTTTGAGAAGAGCATCGTGTGCAACTGCATACTGCACTGCATTAGCCTGTATCTGCTCAGAGGCAACACAAACAAAAGTCCCCCCTCCCCCAGAGAAGGAAAAATCCACAACCAACCAACCAAAGAAAAAAATAGCAAAAAATCCCTCAAAAAACAAAAAACCCAACAAACATAACCAAAAAATTATGCCTCAAAACAGCAAAACAAACAGAAATCTCCACAGACCCCCCTGAAAAACAAAAGCAAATAATTAAACAAAAAATTTGACCTGAAGTGAACATAAGACTCTATGTATGAGATTTAATCTCTATTCTATCTTTAAACTTAACGCAGCCCAATCTGACACAGAACTCCGACTCAAAGCAAAAACAACAACACAAAAACCCAAAAACAAACAACAACAACAATAAAAACAAGAAAAATTAAAATGTTAAAGGGGGGAGGAGGATGGGGGAGCAAAATCATCGACATCAGAGTGCTGCACTCATTATTTGATGGCCCAGGTTTGAGCCACAATCAAGGCACCTGTTCAACGGGATTTTCTTCCCTGGAGTACCGAATGCACTTCCCCGAAAGTCTTTTGGATGAGACTTTAAACGAGGCCCTATGTGGGAATGCATGCAGAACATCTTGCACATATGTTAAAACCCCTTCCACCTTTAGGGAAGAGCAATAAATTGTATGTCGGTAAGAGCAGATGAAAACATTTACAAATGCCAGATGTGCAATGGTGTCAAGTTAAGACATAATCCCCAAAGTGAGAATGCAGCAACTTTTACTAATGGTGGGAAAAAGTTGCAATCACAAATCTCTCACCATTGGTGAACCTTGGAGCTCTACATCCTAGCAAGAAAGAAAAAAACAGAAAAAAAAAACAGAATAGAAATAATAAAAAGAAGCAAAGATCTGTGCTGGCATCAGTCCCATAGGTTTGAAGCGAAAAAGCAAAACAACAAGGCCTCAACATGTCAAGTGCCTGTGTCCCATCCTAAGTCAAATGGTGAGATCTGATACCTCCAATGAATCATGATCTTTGGGGTAGCGTGGGAAACGCAATCTGAATGGCATGCTGGGTAATGGTGGTAGGGAAGCCTGAAAAGATCATGATGAAAGTTTGAAGTGAAGATTGATGACCACTGAACTGTCAAGTGCAACATCAAGTAATCAAAAAAAGGAAAGAAAAGAAAAAGAAAAAAAAAAAATTTGAAATCAACTTTTATTATACTATGCTTCTTTTGCTATCTATAAATGTCATGTTTTTCTTTTTTACTTAAAAATAATTTCATTCAGTCTTTCCTTTATTCCATATGCAAAAAGAAATGTCTTGTAATAAGTTGTATAGTGGATTTTCTTGCGAACTATAAATCTATCCAGTTAAAAACATTATCTGAAATCTAAAGGCTTTATAACAATCTTAAGATTTGTTCTGGGTGTTCAAAAACAAAAGCTGAAACAGCAAAGGCTATTACATATTTACAGCTTCAAATATCACTTTCTCAATGATCTTCCTGATAAAATGTAGATCTATATGCCTTTATGTTATTTTCCATCATATTCATGAATATGCTTGCAGAAAGAGGAACATACATTGTATTATAAATTATACATAAATGTAAACATCTCGAAGTTCAAGTCAGTGTTTACATACATGCACACATTTATGCTGGCACATGTGCGCGCGCACGCACGCACGACACACACACACACACACACACACACACAAATACACACATGCATGTATGCACACACACATGCATGCACACACACATAAAACATCACCACCATCACTTTCAGTACTGCACACACACAATCACACCACACACACCACACACACACACACACACACACACACACACACACACACAACAAATGCTATACTTGTCCTACTAGTCAAACTACACATTAAATGCGTGAACATGATTGCACAAATTGACAAACTAACAGTAACACACAATGTAGTGAGTAAACACACCTTACTCAAACATGTCTAATCATACAATGTACACAAATTCATCTTTGTTCATCACACTGCAGCAGGTTCATGATGCATCATCTGAAACATGATAGTCCAAGAAATACCCATGATTGATTAGTCTGCTGAGTGTGTTGAGAAAGCACAAGACAGTGAATGAGAGAAAGAGAGGGTGATGGATGGGAGGGAGGGGGGGAGAGAGAGGAGAGAGAGAGAGAGAGAGAGAGAGAGAGAGAGAGAGAGAGAGAGAGAGAGAGAGAGAGAGAGAGAGTCAAGTCATTCTTTTATTTTGATATGCTTTTTTACACCCAGTCCCCGCCCTTAATATTAATAAACATAACATCAATATTAAAAATCCTCTAACAACAATAACAATAAGAGAGAGAGAGAGAGAGAGAGAGAGAGAGAGAGAGAGAGAGAGAGAGGAGAGAGAGAGAGAGAGAGAGAGAGAGAGAGAGAGAGAGAGAGAGAGAGATGCAACTTGTTTCTATGAAAGAAAACAATCATTATCATATCGATGAAAAATGACGACCTACATCAGTGCTAACGAGCACAGAAAGAGAAGCAAAGATGTATCGATACTTACTGTGTCTTTGGCGATCGTATAACTTCTAGCTGCCTACGTGTTCGGCTGTTGCCGACTGGTCGATGTTTGTTCTCGGTTTCATTTTCGTGCCACCAGCGAGAGTAGCTTCCCCTGCTAATCTTGGGAAGCAACAGGCTTATGAAAAAGTTTTGTTTGTTGTTTGATTTTGATTTGATTTTATTCTTTTATATCGAGGATAATGGAATAAGCACTCTTGTGCTTTTTCACATCCAGTCCCCGTGTGTATGCAGTTTTGTAAATGTCATCTGTTCCCACCGGCACACGATGGCCTACTCTTACGAAAAGTGGAACAGGATTTAACTGTGCGCAAGATGTTCTGTGTTCGCACACGGGCCTCGGTTTAAAGTCTCATCCAAAGGACTTTTGGAGAGAGAGAGAGAGAGCGAGAGCGAGAGAGAGGAGAGAGAGAGGAGAGAGAGAGAGGGTGTGTGTTTTTGTTCTTTCTTTCTTTTAAAAGTTTTAAAATTCATTCAAGCGGTAGTTTTCATTTTGGCTTTGTCTTTTGATCCTGTGGCATTGTGACCTTTAGGAAATGCTGTCTGCCCTTATCATGTATGCATTCCATGTGTGTTTATTTCATTTTATTTTTTTACTTCCAGGATAATGGTATAAACATCATGAGACCATAAAAAAATCTCCATCCTTAAGACAGCAAAGGCTGCTGGGATTCAATCCCATAACTTCATAGACCCATTGGGATTGAAATCCAACTGTTTTAACCACTTAGCTATGACGTCCGTCAAAGGTTTATCTGAAGTTGGACTTTACCCCACTCACTTTTAAACCTACAGCTTCAGGTGATCAGAGTGAAAGCAATTTCTGTGATTTTAGCCCTCAAGAAATACCAGCGTCAGATTTCATCTATACCCTCTGCCATAGGTACTGTCATTTCTGTGTGGGACTAGCCAGCCACAACCTATGCTGTACCAGAATAAACACTTAGAGCACAACTCTATAGTCTTCTGAGACTAGGTGCCTGCTTTTCCCTATCCGTGAGAGAAATCTGCGATTATCTCACAGCAGTCAGTCAGTATGGCAGCAGATGTATGCATGTGCACACAGAGAGAGAGAGAGAGAGAGAGAGAGAGAGAGAGAGAGAGAGAGAGAGAGAGAGAGAGAGAGAGAGAGAGAGAGAGAGAGAGGGAGAGCGAGAGAGAGAGAGAGAGAAGAGAGACAGACAGACAGACAGACAGACAGACAGAGACAGAAAGAGAGAGAGACAGAGACAGAGTGAGACAGACAGAGACATAAAAAGACACACAAAGAGAAACATACAGAGAAACAAAGAAAGAGACACATAGAAGAGAGTAAGCCAGGGAAAGACAAGGTGAAAAAAGGAAAAAAGTAAAAAAAGTATGTGTGCATTCCATTAGAACATGACTTCTTTCAACAGAATCTGGATAGCTTTTGCTCTAAGGAGGGGTGGGGTAGCCTTGTGGTAAGAGCATTGCCCTTGTGATTTGGTGGTCTGGGATTGAGCCCAGGTTCGTGCCACCACTGAGACGCCTGTTTAAGGGCATTTTCCTCCTGCAATTTAATCAGTACCGATTCCATTCTCCTTAAAGTCCTATGGATGAGACTATAAACCAAGGTCCCATCTGCGAATGAATACTGAACATCTTGCACACATCTTAAAACTCGTTCTGATTTTCAGAAGAGAGTGCTATTTTAGCTGGTCAAAAACAGTCGAAGACACAAAAACCTCACCATTGGTGAACCTTGGAGCTCTAACTGAGGAATGGTTGGGGGAGGGGGATATACAGACACAACAGAAAATGATAGTACCAAACAATGCTCAGAGAAACTAAACACTCAATTCACAATAACAGTAAAAGTTCTTTTATTGCCACATTCACCAAACCAGATAAGCATGAAAAAGCATCATCCGTTCTCTCAAACCAATCACTTCAAACAAGCATGTCATAATCATACTCATTCATTAACACTCAATGAAAAGTCTTAAATGATCCAAACATTCACACAAAAACCTGTAACGAAAAACGGCAACATAAAACACAACAGCAGCAACCAGTGGCATGAACCGTGTCAGAAATTAAAGGCGTCAAAATCTCTGGTCATGCGTAGGGTGACATGCAGACTCTCTGTCTTGGCATTCCACTGCGCCTTGCCGTTCTTATGATCCACAGGATGAGGGAGATGCAGCCCCAACTTCCTGAAAACAAACAGCAGTCTCTTGAAGAATGGGCAGAAAAACTAACTGCATGATTAACACTAAATAACATACGCATGTTTAGAATGGGGACAGGGAGTAGGGGTGGGGGACATAGCCAAGTGGTTAGAGTGTTGTGCTCATGATTTGATGACCCAGGATTGAGCCTAGATTGATTCAAGCCATCACCCAGATGCCCGTTGTTCAGGGGGGATTTTCCCCCTGGAAGTAGCATCAGTGCTCTGACTCCAATCCCATGAAAAGCCTTTTTTATTCCCAGATCAGATTTTCAGATGCTCCCGTCATCAGCTAGATGTGACAGAATCACACATGCAGCCTTGGGAGTACTGAATAGGGAATTTTGTTTTCCTACTTCTATTGTAATGGACATGAATAATGAAGCATGCGTTATTCTCTCTCTCTCACCCATGAAAAGCCTTTAGATGAGACTGTAAACCGACGTCCCGTGATGGAATGAACACAGAACATCTTGTGCACACTTTAAAACCCTTTCTGCCTTTTGGAAAAGAAGGCCTTTTGTGCCAATAAGAGTGGAAAACAAAAAAATGTATAAAAAAAAATACTTGCACACTGATGCAATTTTTAGATATTAAACCCAAAGTTGTAATGCAGCAAAAATGGTCACATATGTAATCAATCTCACCATTCATAAAGCTTAAAGCTCAAGCAGAGAAATGAAAAAAAAAAAAAAAAAAAAGGGAAAAAAATAGGCACAGAAACATTAAACACATGGCATCAAATATCAATCCATATTTTGATTGGGTACAGAACTTAAATGGTTTAAAACATGTATATAAAGTCAGATAAAAAATAGTAACAAAATATAAGAACAAAAATGGAAAGATTTACAACAAATATCCGCCTATGTACAGAATGGGAACAGAAATAAAATAATTCACAGCAATAAATCAGTGTATGTTTAGAATGGACATAGCAACTGAATGTTTATTCTTGTAATACACCCCCCCCCCCAAAAAAAAAAAAAAAAACCAACCCAAAAACCCTCCCTTCCAATACATGCTGTATCTATTTTAGTTGCAGATGGTAATAAATGAAGAAAAAATACAGCAAGACACATTTTCAAGTATATATAAATTTTTCTTTTCAGACTAATGAACAGCAAACTGGGTATTTATGCTAAAATGGGGAACGACGGGATAACTGGTGGCAAATGTTACTTTGAGGTGTTCTTTTAACTAAAATGTATCATGTACTTGGATGCTAAATGTGTTATATACGCGTGCATGTGTATGTGTGTGTGTGTGGGTGCACACAGATGTTACATATATTTATAAAAATATGTACATGCTATTATTCCCTTTAAAACCTTCTCAAATCAGTCTGTACACAAAGACACAGAAAACACGTAAGCCTTACAGTTTAGGGGTCCGGCAGTCAAGAAACTTTGCTTTGACATCTAATGAGACATCGGCCATCTTAGTGTCGGGTAGATGGATCTTTACCTGAAAACAACATTAATAAACATTAAGAAAAAAACAACAACTATCATAATGCAAGCTATGAGTCAAACAAAAATGTACTGATCCTCTAACCCTGCCCCCTCCCCCAAACCAGCCTGTAAATCATCAAAACAACAGAATTCACACACATGCAGGCATGCACACACTAAAATCCTGTGTTCTGTATTGTACTATGGCATGGTAAAGTACAGCATTGCACATTACTGTAAATGACATAAATACAATCACATTCAGTACGGCACAGAACAGTGCAGTGCTGTACAATAACATTCAATACAACACAATACAACACAATACAATACAATACAACACAGTACAGTACAGTACAGTACAGTACAGTACAGTACAGTACAGTACAGTACAGTACAGTACAGTACAGTACAGGACAATAAAATCCATCCAAATCCAACCAAACCCAACACTGCATACTGTACATGAAACAACAGAACTCAAAACAATGTTTTCTCTTACCACCATGTCTTCACAGCTGGATGTGAGGGGGTTTTGTTTCCCATCTGAAGAAACATGTCTTCACTTGTCACTGCTTGTTTGTACAGGATCTCATACCTGAAAACAATCCACGACAACTTTCATTACACCATTCACGGTTTACCACATAATAATCAGTACAATATGTCATTTCATACCCGTATGCCTTACTGGAGGCAGACCAAAGAAGAGACGGGAGGACAAAATCAGCGAAAGGACAGGCCTAGAACTCTACAAAACTTTGAGAAAGGCAGAAAGAGAGATGGGAAGGAGGGAACTGGTTGTCAAGTCTTCAGGGGTGCCCCCATGGTACCAGACTAAGGGATTATAGATATAGATAGATAGATACCTTACTGAAGTCTATTATTTTGCAGATTCTATATTTACTCCAAGAGAGACTATTAAATTTTAACCATAAGCATGACCAAAACAGTAAGTAGTCTACCTTAGTGAACAGCTTTGAAAATTTGCTTTGGCATGGAAATGTGAGTGTCCAATAGAAAGTTCTCATAAGCCACAATTCACTATATACAGCGCCATGCCTTGCAAAGTTCACAGGTGTGCCCCTAAACAGCACAAGTTAAAAAGCTAAAAAAAAAGAAAAAAAAAGAAAGAAAAGAAGCACAAGCTGCAACTCTGTCTTTGGACAAAACTATTACATTTCTCACTACTCTTTTCCTAGCAGGACGCAAACTACCTTCCAAAACCATGCAGAATGTTTGAGCCTGTCGGGTCAGACCTGTCAGTTTCAAATGGATGGAGTGATAGGGGGACGGATAGCCTAGTGGTCAGAACATTGCGCTCGCAATTTGACGACTCGGGTTCGAGTCCAGTCGAGGAGATTTTTCTCCTGGAGTTAACATCAGTGCTGACTCCACTCTCCCCCAAAGTCCTTCGGATGAGACTTTAAACCAAGGCCCTGTGTGCGAACGCACACAGACCATCTTGCGCACATGTTAAATCCTGTTCCACTTTTCGTAAGAGTAGGCCATCATCTGCCGTGGGAACAGATGACATTTACAAAAACGCATACACACGGGGACTGGATGTAAAAAAGCACAAGAGTGCTTATTCCATTATCCTCGATATAAAAGAATAAATAAATAAATAAATAAATAAATAAATAAAATACACATGAGCCTACTATCAATATGGATTTTAGAGGGGAGGGTCCTTGTCAAATGAGAAAGCAAACATAGCTGACATCAATCATAGTATTCGCATTTTTGTTGCTTGCATGATTAAAATACATTGGAGGAAGAGACACATTAAGCGCAGGACTGTGAGGGCAAGCCCATGGTTAAAAAACAGCCAGAGGCATTTTACACTTTGCTCCAAGAATTTCATTCTGTATTAGAATATGAGTACAGAGTATTCCTTAGAATGGAACCACGGCACTTTCGACTATCTACTGGAGATAGCAGAGCTACAACTGCAGAAGCAAGACATGTTCAGTTCATGAGAACAAGCATTCCTGCTGGTGAAGGGCTGGTGATTACCTGTTTCCTTGCTTCAGCTGAGAGTCAGGGGGGTGGGTGGATGTGTGCATGCATGCATGTGCACAATTGCAAAGGGGGGGGGGGATAACAATTTTTTTTTTTTTTTTTTGGTGCGATCTGTGCTTCAAAATCTGGTGGTATCTTGATAAGCAGCATTGAGAATGTACATTTGCGTATGAGACTATGGTCAATACTCATTTTGATATCTTGCCTTTTTGTCTCCAGTGTCTGATGGATGTGTGCAACTGCTTGTTATGAATAATGCATATACATTTGTGTCTTCCAGTGTTCTGTTGTGACAAGTGATTGTTTTAAATGTTGTATTATTGCCTCTTTTTTGGAAGTGTTGCACATAACAGAATTTCTCTCTCATGAGCCAATAAATGGTTACCTGCACTTGCTTTCCTCCACTACTATTTCTTCATTATGAGATTATAAGGAGAATATCTTGCACACGTTAAATCCACAATTCAGAAGAGTGGGCCATTGTGTGCCGATGGGAATAGATAACATTACAAAACTGCATGTACACAGGGACTGGATGTTTAAAAAAAAAGCACACAAGTGCTTGTTCCGTTATTCTCAAAATAACAGTACTTCAATAGCATATGACATGCTATTTGGGCTATATCTTAAAAAATATTATACATAACTCTCAGACTGAAAAAAAGCAGACATATTATATATCAAAGTCATGTTTATTTTAAGTACTTTTCATGATATACAAAGGTATTTGCCTACAAGTCTCATCGTGTGTGTGTTTTGCTTTAAGGTCAAAGAATGCTAAAAACCGCGAAAAAATTATCTCTCTCTCTCTCACACACACACACACACACACACACACACACACACACACACACACACACACACACACACACAAAATGTAAAATGAAAAAATATAAAAGTATGTCTACTTCTTATAGATTTGAAAAAAAAAAAAAAAAGTATGTCTACTTCTTATAGATTTGAAAAAAAAAAGTTCTTTGCATGTTTTCCACAAGGTTATGAATACAGAGCAGACAATTTTTCAACTAGAAGCGTGAACATCCTTTGAACCTTGGCACCCATTTCACATTCAATTGAGAACAAAAAAAATGCAAGACAGGCATGGGAAGGTGGGTGGGTGGGTATTTTATACAGACATGGGTAGGTGGGTAGACATTTTATACAAGATCCGAGCATTGCTGGTTTGAATCTCACTGGTGGTTGCTAGGTTAAAAAAAGAAAAGATTCCAGTTTTTCTCTGGAGCCACCGTTTGTGACGACACCTCCATTTCCCTTCCATTCTCTTTATGAAACTTCAGACCATTGAGGCTCCATAGTTAAACACATGCCTAGACAATCGTGCATGCACAGTTAATCTCATCTCCCCTGTTAATGAAGGGTCGGTTGCAATATACACAGATGCAGAAAAAAAAACTAACAAACCCACTTCAAAAAACCCCCCTCAAACCCAAACACATGCACACTGGAGTCCTTTTTTAACATCATCCTCTTACTAGCCAGAATGTAGCAATCATAGGAGGCGGGGAAACGGTTTTAACAAAAAAAATCTTAACAGTAGACTTGGAACTGAACAATAAATAAGAGAAAAAAGCCAGAGAATGTCTTTCTACAACGCCAGTTTCTCACATAATGGTCATTATTTTGTAGTATTAAGATATTTACAACATACTAAAAACACTGCAAATATACATATATATTTTAAAATCCTGTACCATCATCTCTCTGGGGCAGCTCCCCTTTCCTGGCAGCACTCCTGAGCTCTACAAATGTTGCAATCTTTTCCACTTAGTTCAGTCAAGATGCCTGTTGAATCACTCCTATCAACACTTGAAGGCATGTTGAATGCTACGCTGAAAGAAATACTTGTGGCTTCCTTCAAAATCAAAGGCAGAGGCATTCAGGTTGTTACTACATCTTCGTGCCTATTTCTCCCCTCCCTGCCCACTATTCATGACAAGAAGAAATGTTTTCCAAGCTGCTGAGTGTTACCTGAACCATCTGTGTATACCTCAGGTGTCTTGTCTGCGCCTCCTCTTCTAGAAATCAACATGTCCCATTGTGAAGTCGACACTAAGGCAGTGACAGTGCTGTGGCCAAAACTTCCAGTGTGACTAAACAGCAAGCTTACAGGTGTGCAGGGAAGAAAGCCTGTGTAAAATACCGGACTTTGCAGAAGAAGCCAGTGTGGGGAGTGGGTCAAAATGCACGGATGTGTTGAATACTGTGTTCCCACACAAAACAAGTATAGCATCTGAACTTACTTTGTCGTATGTTATGATGTGCTTATAGAAATTCAGTGTAAAATTTACAGATAATGCAAATGAGTTCCGCATATATAAAATTAAAAAAAGACCTGATTAAACCCACAGCAGCTTTTTATGCAGGATATCTTAACTTGGTTATATCATGACTGGTCCACTGATGATTGTTCACAATGTGGAAAACAAAAAACAAAAATGGTGGTGTACACAAACCTAGCTACTTAGTTCTTCTTTAAGAGCTTCAATGACCATACTTGTCATTGTCAACCGCAACAGTTCCCTTTTTTTCTCATCCTTCATCTTCCTGAGATTGTCAACCATGAACTGTGCCCATCTGGACAGTGGGTCTGCCATCAGGTCATCTTGCTGCATTCTCTTTCTGATGAAGCAATTGATGGTGTTCATTACTTCACTCTCTTGCTCCATTTTCCTCTTCCTCGGCTTTTTCTTACTCCTTCCTCTCAAGTCCTGCTCAGGGCCAACAGCTGTGATTGTTGTGGTCAACACACTTCTTGGAGCAGAGTCTCCCTCCTGACACGCGGGTAGATGCGTGCTTGGGGTGGGAGGTGCCGATGAAAAAGTGGAGGCTGAGGTTTCTGACACCTCTTCTTCCCCCTCCCTCTTTATTATCATGATCCCTTCAGGGTCTGTGATGCTGCTCATCAAAAACTGGTGCTGGGTTTGCTCGTCATCCACACTGTGGCTGGAGTTCTGACTCAATGACAATGCGTCGTCCTGAAACAGATTCAGTTGATTCTTAAAGTTTGCTACAGATCTACTGATTTACCACACACACACACACACACACACACACACACACACACACACACACACACACACACACACATTCTGGGCCATGGAAACAAGGGAAATAATTAGCCCAATCCTATTTTTCAGTCTCTGGGAATCAAGGGTAGGTTTAGTGAAACTGGTATACCAGACGGCGGAAAGGAAAGAGTTTGTTAAATATTTTTTTAATTAATTTTTTTATGTAAAGAGTTAATGACTCATTATAATTTATAAAATATCAGTGTGATAGATACTCCCAAATCCTTGACTAAAAGGTGGTTCACAGTACAACAAAGTTGGTACAATAACCTTGACAGGATGAAAAGTAAGCACACATATTTTTTCTTGTGGACATACATGTATACCTGACTCTGGTGGCATGTGTATATCTGGTAGGAGATGTATACCTGAATCTGGAGGGAAGTCTATACCTGAATTGGATGGGGAGTACATACACCTGAATCCAGTGGGATAAGTATACTTGAATCTGGTGGGAAATGTATTACCTCCAGGGACATATATAGCTGAATCTGGAAGGACATATATATACAGATAGCTGAATCTGGAAGGACATATGTGACGCTCCACCACATAATAAGTCGGAGTGCACCAGAGGCCAATTTTTAGTTATTGACATGTGATTAATGTGCAATACATTGGCTATCAAATACAAAAAACAGGTTGAAAATCGGACAATTCTGTGCAAAGTTATTACAAATTGAAATGATAGACTGCAGGATGTGACAAAATGAGAAACGGGCAAGTTTATTTTCGTAACAGATTGTCAGAATGAGGGCTTGGGTATTTTCAAATCACATTTAAAAGCAAAAGAAATAAAAATTATGCCTTGATATTTCATCATAAGGTAGATAAGCTGATATAGTTTAATAATCAATCAAAATCTCAAAATTGACAACTTTACCCCCACCTGCCTTTAATGGCTCCTAGCGCAAAATTGGGTAATGTGCTAAGCGACTCATTCCGTGGTGGAGCGTCACATATATATCTAGCTGAATCCCCGAGGCCCCGTATGCGAATGCACGCAGAACATCTTGCGCACATTTAAAATCCTGTTCCGCTTTTCGTAAGAGTAGGCCATTGTGTGCTGGTGGGAACAGATGACAAGATTTACAAAACTGCATACACACAGGGACTGGATGTAAAAAAGCACATGTGTGCTTATTCCATTATTCTTGATATAGAAGAATAAAAAACAAAATAAAAAAACTATACTATACTGACAATATAATACTGTACTACATTATGTATACATGAGCTAATAGATCCCATTGTTATTGCTAGAGCAAAATAAACTTCAGAAGAACATTTTCCATTTGAGAAGATAAAAGCCACCCGATCTGTAGCATATTATAATAGAAAAACCTTTTCTCTTTCATTTCTTTTCTTCTTTTATATTTATGTGAATTACTGTGTGTGTGTGCTTTGTGCATTTATCTTGAAAGGTAAAAAGAAACAGTTAACCATCAGGCTTATAGTTATAACCCCTCCCTTTTTTCTGGGGTTTCTTGTTTGTTTGTTTTTAAAACAATTTTTCAAAAGAGCTTTCTTTGTATTCAAATTTGAACTTTCTCAAGAAGCCCTTTCTTAAATAAAGAATAATGATTCTTGTGGCTTCCATTTTTTTCTGTACATACCACAGTGACACAAACGAAACCAACGGTTCCCTAAAACACTGTCAGGCTTACCAGATTTGCTGTTGATGAACGTTTCTTCATGACTTGTTGCAAAAACGCCAACTCGTGAAAATATGGATACTTTGACACGTACGTGTCATCTGTACCAGCGGCACCACTTCCCCTTGCTTGAACCGCCATCCCCAGCTCCTTGCTGAAGGAATTCCGGAATGAGTTCAGTTTTGTCCTCAGGACATTCACTGTAAAGCAAAACAAAACAAAAAAGATCATTGCCTAAAAAAATACAAGCTGTGCACAGATGTATACCTTAGACAGATCTAGACAGTTCTGATGTGCTAAAAATGATCCAATAACACTAGCAGTTCTGCAATGGGGTGCTGCACTGTCAACACTCTGTAAAGTGTAAGGTGTCTGCATTCTGTAAAGTGTAATATTACAGTTATACTTGTAACTAAATATTTGCAATTGTCTGTAATCTGGGCCTACACTGTTTGCCTACTCAGACTGGAATTTTCTACTCTTGATGTGATGTGTTATCCTCTCCCATTTAACAGTTTCTTGAAACTGTGTGGGCTTTTAAAAGTATTTTTTATTTGTTTTTATTGTTGTTTTTTCCCTTTTCCATTCTCCAAAGGAAAAACAATTAACTGAAAAGAAAATGATTGTTCTTTGATTTTCTTTTTATTTATTTATTTTTAAAAAATTCAACTTGTTACTGATTTACTTACAATTATTGTTATTCTCACAATTCTTTATCTGTTTACCTTGATACTGACACAATGTGTAAAACTAGCTTTGTGACATAATTATTCCCAAAGCACAAACTTGAGTTGCTGGTTTTTCACAAAGGTGGGACTAAAATATGCTACGGCTTCATAATAATATTTTTCCTGGGCTGTGCTTATTGTGCTATAGTGTTACTGAATGACAAATGTTTAAATTTGTAATCATTTATTGAATAAAAACTGTTTGAACCTAAAATGCAATATATTTTATTTCTACTTCCCCTATCAAATTGTGTGTGTGAGTATGTGTGTGTGTGTGTGTGTGTGTGTGTGTGTGTGTGTGTGTGTGTGTGTGTGTGTGTGCGTGTGTGTGTGTGCATGCGTGTGTGCGTGACTCACATACACACACACAGTGACACACACACACACACATACACACAGTGAGTGAGTGACACACATACAGTGACACACACACACAGTGACACACACACACACACACACACACACACACAGTGACACACACACACAGTGACACACACACACACACACACACACACACACACACACACACACACACACACACAAACATGTACACACACATTTTAAGACAATCAAAGATACTGATAAGCAGATTTAATGTCACAGTAATCACATTTTAAAGATGAGTTTTAGTTAATTACTTGCTTAGTTTCTGTCAAATGTCCACCAAATTATTCCCAGAAACTGAAGGCTGGTGAGGTATTGATATTTTGATAGGCCTACTATCAAGATATGGGTAAGGCTGATCCCTAAAAAGTTAAATTATACACTAAGCCTGTCTGTGATAAACTTTTTGTCCTCGTTCGAACAAACATAAATAATCCTTCAATAGAAAAAAACATGCACATTTAATATAACTAAAAACATAACTATGTGCACATGCTGGACTGTGCAGTCCTGATTGAAAATTTTGTTTACATTTGTCAACATGCTCTGATCGACTCACCTTCAAGTTTTATTCCAAAGGTTGCCTTGAAGCGCATCTGGATTGATTGCAGAGCCTTCCTCCTATCTTGTTGGCTTTTGTAGTCTTTGCTATAGCAATTCCAAAGCGCTTCATGGCTTCGATACAGGTCAATCAGATAACGTGTCTGTGCATCTGATAGCCTCACCACCCTGCTGCTTGACGCCATTTTGCCGGCATAAACTTCCGGGTCTACGAAGTGTCAGCCTTGTCCGAAAAAAAATAGTCTGCCGATTTCCACAGAGGTTTTAAAGTATGAAAAACGCATTGTGTGGTTGTTTATGGGATTAAGAATATAGAGAAATATCATGTAGGGACTAGTCACGAGAAAGTTGGAAATGATCATTAAAATGAGGATGCTGAAGAGCTAGCAGACGACAAAAGACCAAGGGAGTAATGTGTTTGCAGAAAAGAAACAACTTCAAACCTACGAAACTTGTTTAAAAAAAATGACATGAGTTTTGATTCAGAGGCTAGTCTTTCAAAAAAAAATTATGTTTCTGATCTACAGAGTTTTTTTTGGATGATTCGGTACAAACGGTAGGATTGCAAGAGTAATGATAAGAAAACCAAACAAAAAGTGCCAAAAATCAAAAATGGTGTGCAGCCTGTAGGCCTGTAGCGGTCGCCTCAGTAGTCTTCGCTGATTGGCTGGAGGATCCAGCAGGCTGTTTGTGCCAGATCCAATAGGCAGCCTAGAACGCAATTGATCTCCTTAATAGGCTACACTCCCCTGCTTTAGGCCTAGATTTTGTCACTTTTTCCTTCTGTTTTCCTATAATTATCACTTACATTTATATTGCACTACTCAGGCATCCACGGAACAAGTAAAAACACTTTTTGTGAAAGACTAGCCTTTGACTAAAAACTCATGTCATTTTGCACAAATTTTGTTGTTTTGTATTTTCAAGAATTTTCAGCAAACACTATAGTACCCCCTCAGTCCTTTGTGGTCTTCCTGACCACACTATGTAGGCCTATGTGCTGGTCCACACTGTAGTCCTCATCTGATGATTATTTTCCAACTTTCTTGTGGCTACCAGGTATTGCTCTATGTCCTCAATGCCCAAAACATGTTCATGTATATTGCATTTTTTTCATTCCTAAACATACCTGTAAAAATCAGCAGAATTTTTTCAACTAACACTCTATAGAAGATACTACATGACCCACAATCGATTAGGGATCTGTTTCCTCCTGATCATCCCAACCAGACAGCTTCCACAAGCTAGTTTGTGGCCTCCTTTAGCCCCTGAAGTTCAATGCTTGTCTCACTGATGGTTAACAGCAAGCCTTTAAGTTCCCCCTAAAGTCTTGCAGGATGCTGAATCACTGGCCTTTTTACGGGTCCTTCACAACCCATACATATCAAAGAGGCCTTCTGTGTCTATACCCCAGCAGACAAAATGGTACACCACAACCCACACCTACTACAAAGACATGTGTGGCTGTTTAATCTTCTCACCAGAAACGCCAATGTGGCAAAACCCACAGGCACTTCAGCTCAGTTGCATTGTGTGCTGGTGGGAATGGATGACAGAATTTATAAACTGCATGCATATTAGGACTGGATGTAAAGAAGCTCATAAGTGCTTATTCCATTATCTTGAAAGTAAAAGAATGAATAAAAAAAAAATGAAATAAAGCTATTTAATTGAAACATAGATATGAAATTTTCAGTTTCATTGTGATGCTAACATCCCTTTTGTTTCCACATTTGGAAACAATGTTCTTTCAATAGTGCTGCAGCCTTCATGAACTGTCACTTACCACTCTTGTTTACCCATCGAGAATGAATGTTATGAGTGTGAAAGGGCGGTAATTGAATTACCTCCTATGTGATCAGAGGACTTCCTGTCCAACATCATTTTTCTAAACTGGGACACACCTGCGAACTGTGGAACACTCTGTTTTTGTTGGGTGGTGGGTTTAGCCTCTCTGTTGCATTCACTTTGCCCACACAGTAAAGTGTAAAATTTATCTGTCTCTTTTTAGGGGCCATGTCCTCACTGTTCTGATCAAGCTTCTGTAGCCAAGAAGTTGTACAGAGTTGTGGTAGATCAAACAACTCCACTCTGTTACATGAGGATGAGCAATAAATCGATCTTGACATAAAAAACCCAAGTGTCTGTGCTTGTGTGTGTGTGGGTTGTTGTGGTGGTGTGTGGGTGTGTGGGTGGTGTGTGTGTGTGTGTGGGTGTGTGTGTGTGTGGTTATTTATTCTTCTATATCGAGGATAATGGAATAAGCAATCATGTGCTGTTTTACAGCCAGTCCCATGTGTTTGCAGTTTTGTAAATCTTGTCATATGTTCCCACTGGCACACAATGGCCTACTCTTGTGAAAAGTGGAACAGGATTTAATGTGTGCGCAAGATGTTCTGTGTGCATTTGCACATGGGGCCTCGGGTTTTTTAGTCTCATCTGAAAGGGCTTTTTGGGAGAGTGGAGTTGCACTAATGTTAACTACAGGGAGAAAATCCCCTTGAATGGGAATTGAACCCGGTCGTCAAATTGCGAGCGTAATGTTATAATCACTAGGCTATCCTGTCCCCTGTGTGTGTTTGTGTGTGTGTGTGTGTGTGTGTGTGTGTGTGTGTTGTGTGTGTGTGTGTGTGTGTGTGTGTGTGTTTTATTGATGTTGTTTACTTAAAGTCTATTCAAGCTTTGGTGTATCATATGAAACATAGAAGATTCCTCGTGAGAAAAAAAACAACACAACAAAACCAATAAACAAAAATACAAAAAGGGAAGTTGCCAGACAATTAAGATGCTCACCTGCTTAACAAGTAAACCCTGCCCCCCCCCCCCCCCCCCCCCCCACCAGAAACAAGACCCCCACCCCAAATGATCCAACACAACAACAACAAAAAGCAAAAAGAAAAAGCAACAACCACAAGAATAAACTGGACAAAGAAACACACACCAACAGCAATGAAGTGAGATCTGTTTTGTGATTAGTTGTATATTTTTGTTGTTGTTCCTTGGCCAGAGCTGTGAGATTCACCAATGGTGAGATTTTTGTGTACGTCCTCCCCCCCCCCCCCCCCCCCCCAACCCCCCCCCCAATTTGATTAGCCACATTCCGACTTCAGGGATGGTGCTAAAACATGACACATTTGTGCATATTGTTGTTTTTTAAAATTTTGTCATCTGTTACTACCAGCACAACATCGCCAACTCTTCTCAAAGGCAGAATGCATTTTTAACATGTGCGCAAGATGTTCTGCATGCATTCGCACACAAGGCGTGAGTTTATTGTTTCATCCAAAGGACTTTAACATTTAGTTTAATTTTCTCGTCAAACTGAGAAGAAAGGGCAAGGGTGAAAACTGAATCCAGGACCTCATGGTTTACCACTTAGGCCAGTGAACATTTTAACCATCCTGCCACCTTCCTTCTTGTTCTAATTGTCATTAAAAACGAAACCATATTACCATATTACCCGAAATGCAAAGAATCTGTACAGTTTTGACAGGTGTACACAGGTCCTGAGTCAATTCTGCAACATTTGGCCAAAAAAGGGGTGTGTACATTTTGGCCGGTAAAGTGTCCAAATAACACTGCTTTGGTTTAGTCATATTTGAATCCCCATGGTGCAATTCAGTCTCGGGGCTGTATCATCAACAAACCACCACCACATGATACCCATTGTAATGACAATGACTCTGCCAGAACAGGCTTGTTGTTTGTTATTTTATTTATTTATTTATTTATTTATTTGTTTATTCATTTATTTATTTATTCTTTTCTACCAAGGATTATGGAATAAGCACTCATGTGCTTTTTTACGTCCAGTCCCTGTGTGTATGTAGTTTTGTAAATCTTGTCATCTGTTCCCACCGGTACACGATGGCCTACTCTTACAAAAAGTGGAACAGGATTTAATGTGTGCACAAGATGTTCTGCATGTGTTCGCACATGGGGCCTCGGTTTATAGTTCCTCCGAAGGACTTTTGGGTAGAGTGGAGTCAGCACTGATGTCAACTCCTGGGGAAAAATCCCCTCCAAAAGGAGTCAAACCCGGGTCGTCAAACTGCTAGCGTAATGTTCTGACCAGTAGGCTATCCCTAGGCTATCTCTCCAGAGAGAGAGAGAGAGAGAGAGAGAGAGAGAGAGAGAGAGAGAGAGAGAGAGAGAGAGAGGAGAGAGAGAGAGAGAAGGTGCTAATAGGTGTATTGCATTGGTGTGAATGCAGGTGTGTCTATATCACCAGGTACTGAATGAACATTAAACAAAACAAAACAAAATAAACACACACACACACACACACACACACACACACACACACACACACACACACACACACACACACACGCATTAAAACCTGTTCTGCCTTTCATAAGAGTAGGCCATTTGTGTTGGTGGGAATGGTTGATAAAATTTACAGAATCACATGCACATGGGGACTGGATGTTCACACACACACACACACACACACACACACACACACACACACACACACACACACACACACACACACACACACTATGTGCACGCAGGCATGCACACACACATAAACAACAACACACATACACCACACCCACAAAACACACACACACACATACACCACACCCACAAAACACACACACACACACACACACACACACACACACACACACACACACACACACACACACACACACACACACGCTCACCCACACACACTTTCCCATCTGACATTGCTAATTGGTGGAAGGATGTTAAACTGAAGAACTAACACACACACACACACACACACACACACACACACACACACACACACAAACACACTACACCACACCACACCACACCACACCACACCACACCACACCACACCACAACACACACACACAACACAACACAACACAACACAACACAACACAACACACACACACACACACACACACAACACAAACACAAACACACCACACCACACCACACCACACCACACCACACACACCACACCACACACACACACACACAACACAACACACACACACACACACACACACACACACACACACACACACACACATGCACACACACACACTACACCACACACACACACACACAACACACACCACACACACACACACACACAGCACAGTCCACTCACTCTGGTTGAGGACGGGGATCATGAAGAGTTTCAAACTCTGCCCCTTCTGCAACTTCGTCAGCATCCCAGATATCTTTGTTTGCTTTCGTCTCCTTGTCTGATGATCACAACAGCAGCAAGGATATTCATTCATGAATGATAAAGAAAAGAAAATGCTTGCATGGTTGTAACTTTACGATCTTTCCTTCACCATTTATAGGGCCTACTTAATTCAGTGCTACCCTGACAGACAGAACTGCTGCATCCTTTTTTGAATCAAACTTGGGAGGGGAGGAATGTTTTGGTAATTGTGTCATGAATTGAATTCTTGTACTGTTTTATGGTAATAAGACACTGCTGTAATTACCAAAATGGCGTCTGTGAGTATGTGAGATTGTCTCTTCTATATCCTCCAAATATACAGCTATAATCAAGCCATCATAACCGTTACATGGTGTCAGAAGTCTTCTAACAACTTCTTCTAACAGGTTATCAATATATTTTGACGGACATGGCAAAATTTAGCCCACCAGAGAATTTTGATTTCTCCAGACCAACCATGTGGCCAGAGTGGAGAGAACGTTTTGTAAGGTACCGTACTGCCACCAAGCTGAAAGCAGAGGCGGGCGATGTACAAGTCAGCTGTCTTATTTATGCTATGGGCAGGGAGGCTGACAAGATATTTTCTTCATTTACGTTCCAGCCACATGGTGATGATGAGCCGGACCCAAGAGAAAATTTTGATATTGTTTTGGGGAAATTTGACGCACATTTTATCCCCAAACGCAACGTCATCCATGAGAGGGCCAAATTTTATAGTCGGCAGCAGCAGCCTGGGGAATCTGTGGAGCAGTTCCTCAGAGTGTTGCATGATCTGGCTGCGACATGCAATTTTGGCACCAGAGAAGAGGAAGACATCCGAGACAGACTTGTCATTGGCTTGCTTGACACTGAAGTCTCACAGAAGCTCCAGCTGGAAGCAGACCTGACCCTACAGACAGCAGTCGACACAGCCCGACATTATGAGCTGGTAAAGGCCCAACTGCAAGACCAGCGCAGCAAAGCAGTCGAAGCAGTGAGGGGGCATCCATTCCCACGGCACTCACGCGGACGAGGAGCACGTGATGTTGGACAGAAAGACAGCCACCACACAAAGAGACAGCAACAGTGAGGAAAATGCGGACACCAACATGACCGGGACAGATGTCCTGCGAAGGGCAAACGATGTAGAAAATGCCAAAAATTAAATCATTTCTCATCAGTTTGCAGATCCAGAGACGTCCACGGCATCAGCAACAGTGCAGGAATTGACATGAGTCAAGAAACATATAGCTTAGGATCTATTCAGCAGATTGGTGAAACATCATCCTCAGAGGGTCCCTGGAGAGTGACACTGGACTTATGTGGCCAAGCTGCCACTTTCAAGATCGACACAGGAGCAGATGTCTCTGTCATCTCCAAGGCCACCTACAACTCCCTGAGCCCAAAGCCCAAACTGAAGAAATCTACGACCATTCTTCGTGGCCCAGGGGGAATCATTACGAATGAAGGAGAGTTTTCAGCCACTATTCAACGGCGCAGCAAATCCTACAACATGAGATGCTTTGTCGTCAACATGGACACCGACAACTTACTCAGTAGAGAGGCTGCTACACATCTGGAACTGGTCCAGCGTTTGGACTCCATTGATCCAGAAGACCCCCTGTATGCACAGCTGAACAAAGAACCAGTTCAATGCAATCCTGTGCACATCACGATGAAGGAGGGACACAGACCGTACGCCATCACTGCTGCCAGACGCGTGCCTATTCCTCTCATGCAGAAGGTAAAAGAGGAGCTGCAGAGAATGGAAGACGCTGGAATCATTCAGAGCATCCAGGAACCAACAGACTGGTGTGCAGGGATGGTTCCTGTACTGAAAAAGGATGGGTCTGTCAGAATCTGTACAGACTTCAAGCAGCTAAACAAAGCTGTCAAGAGGGAGAGATATGTCCTACCTACAATAGAGGATATCCTCCACAAGCTGAAAAATGCCACAGTCTTCAGCAAGTTGGATGCAACATCAGGGTTCTTTCAACTACCCTTGGATGAGGAATCCAGGAAACTGACCGCCTTCATAACGCCATTCGGGAGGTACATCTACAATCGTCTGCCTCAGGGGATCACATCAGCCCCAGAAATCTTCCAACGCACAGTAGAGCAACTCTTGAATGACCAGCCCAACACAGTGTGTTTCTTTGATGACATCCTCGTCTTCAGTGAAGACAGAGAGAGCCACAGCAGTCACTTGGAATCTGCAGAGAAGAAACTGAGAAGCGTTGGACTGAAATTGAACCGCCAAAAATGTGAGTTCATCAAAGAGGAGATAGAGTTCCTGGGTTACCTCATCAGTGGAGATGGAATCCGCATAGACCCTTCTAAAACGGACGCTGTTGTTGGAATGCCAGACCCAACAAATGTCACGGAGCTGAGGCGATTCATGGGGATGGTCAATTTCCTAGGACGTCACCTCCCCAATCTGTCCACAACAATGCATCCTCTGACGCAACTTCTGGAAAAGGACAAAGCTTGGGTGTGGGGTCCACCACAAGCTGATGCGCTTAAACGGATCAAAGACCTGATAACGACTGCGCCAACCCTTGCGTTTTATGATCCGTCAAAGCCAACAACTGTCAGTTCTGATGCCAGCAGCTACGGCATGGGAGGAGTGCTCCTCCAGGACCAGGGAGATGGCACCCAGCGACCAGTGGCCTACTGTTCAAGAACGCTGACAGCAACAGAAAAGAATTATGCCCAGATAGAGAAAGAATGCCTGGCTGCAGTATGGTCATGTGAGAGATTTGACCGGTATCTGGTTGGATTGCCAACGTTTGCATTAGAAACTGACCACAAGCCTCTAGTTCCCCTGGTGAACACAAAGGATTTATCGGACACTCCTCTCCGATGCCAACGCATGCTGATGCGCCTTGCTCGCTTCAACGTTGTTGCCCACTACACGCAGAGCAAGAACATGTTTGTGGCCGACACCTTATCAAGGAGTCCACTCAGTTCACAGGGAGAAGGAGCCATGCTGAATGAAATAGCAGAGCATGTGGACACCCTCACAGCGGCATGGCCAGCTTCTGATGCCTACCTAGAGAAGGTGCGGAAGGAAACAGAGAAGGATACCAGTTTACAAATAGCACTGGAGTACACCCAAACCGGCTGGCCTCGATACAAGGAGGATGTCAAACTCGGAGCTCGACACCTTTTTGCAATACGAGGACAACTTAGTGTCTGGCAGGGAATCCTCATCAATGGAGACAGGATTGTCATCCCCCTCTCATTGCAGCAAGGCGTGCTGGAAAGGATCCATGAGGGCCACATGGGGATCCACAAGTGCAGAGAACGAGCACAACACTCTGTTTGGTGGCCACACATAAGCCAGGACATAAAAGACCATGTTACACGTTGTCGGTTCTGCCAGGAGAAGCAACCCTCACAGAGAAAAGAACCGCTTCTTGCTTCTCATCTTCCAGACAGACCATTTCAACGGATTGGTGTCGACATCTGTGAGACCAAGAACACCCACTTCTTGGTTGCGGTCGACTACTATTCCAGATACCTCGACATTGCCCACCTTCCGAACATCTCATCAAAGACAGTCATATCCAAAATGAAGAATTGGTTTTCCCATCATGGTGTTCCAGAAACAGTGATTTCTGACAATGGGACCCAGTTCACAGCTTCTGAATTTAAAGCATTTGCTGCTGACTGGAATTTTCACCATGTCACAACAAGCCCTCACTACCCACAGGCTAATGGTGCTGCTGAGAAAGCAGTTCAGACAGCCAAGAAGCTCCTGAAACAGGACGACGTCTTCAGAGCTCTGCTGGCGTACAGAGCTACCCCTATTCCTGAGCTGGGATACAGCCCAGCTGAGCTGGCATTCGGAAGAAAACTGCGCACAACTCTACCAGTGCACCCCCGCACATTGTCTCCCCGGGTGGTTCCCCGCAGAACACTGCAGAGGAGAGACACTGCCTACAAAAGCCAGCAGAAAGTGAACTTTGACCGACGTCATGGTGTCCAGCCACTCTCTGCTCTCCTCCCTGGTGATCCAGTCATCGTGAAATTGGATGGAGAAAAAGGGTGGAAACAACCGGCAGTGGTGGTGGAGCCATGTGCTCAACGTTCCTATCTTCTCAAGACACCGGAAGGAAGTGAGCTGCGACGAAATCGTCGCCACATCAGGCTGCAGAAAGAGCCTGGTGAAGCCTCCAGCACAAGTCCACCTCAGGGTACGGCTGTAGGGGCTACACCTTCACCTCCCCCTTCAGTCAGTGCAGCACCTGGACCGTCTCCACTGTCATCTCAGTCCCCAACGGTTGAGCAGCAGCCTTGCGAAGACAACCCATCCACATCAAGGCAGTCTTTACCACCTCAACCTCCAGGGCAAATCTTCACCCGCAGTGGCAGACAAGTCAAGCGACCAACAAGATTTCAGGATTAGTACCTGTTGTGTTGTGCATGGCCTGTCTCCAAAAGGCAACGTGTAGCTAGGTTGCTCTTTTGGTTAGTTAGCTGCCTCTAAGCAACAGTGTAGTTTGGTTGTTTATTTGGCAGAATGTCTGTGTTCTAGTCATGTAGAGAGCAGCAGACTGCTCTGTAGGAAACATGAATGAAAATGACCCATGGCCTGTACAAGTGAGCAGTTGTGTAGTTAGGCTGTATCACTTGTTCATTAAGTAACCGTGTAGCTTGGTTACCATTATAGGACACATGAGTAGGATATTTCAAGGATGGTTTTCTTTCAATGTATTTTCATATGTATTATTTCTATAAATATGTATTTGTCAATTTTAACAAGAACGCTTTGCTGAAAGAATCATTGGTCATTGCAAACTGAGAGTTTGACATAGACGCTTTGCTGGAAATTCATTGTTTCATGTTTTTATTATCATTGATCAAAAGAAGAAAAAAATAGCATGTTTAAATGCAAGTCATTTCTTTAACTTTAGAGAGGAGATGTGTCATGAATTGAATTCTTGTACTGTTTTATGGTAATAAGACACTGCTGTAATTACCAAAATGGCGTCTGTGAGTATGTGAGATTGTCTCTTCTATATCCTCCAAATATACAGCTATAATCAAGCCATCATAACCGTTACAGTAATTCTCTTTTTTTTTTCTTTGTAATTCTCTTAATCCACCCACTCTCTCACAGCATTATTTCAGTCAGCTAAAATCAGTGACTTATATATATATATATATATATATATAAAATCAGTGACAAAGTAAATATTTTTTGTTGCTTTTTTTGTGTAAAGGAAGGTGGCAGGATGGTTAAGACTTTCACCTGCCCAACAAGTAAACTGTGAGGTTCTGGGTTCGATTCCTGGTCTCGCCCTTTCTTCCTGGTTTGATGAAAAAATCAAACTGAATGTCCAAGTCCTTTGGATGAGACAATATAATGACATATTGTGTGCAAATGCAAGAAGAACAGCTTGTACATACATTGAAAGTACGCTCTGCCTTTTGTTTCAGAAGCGCATACCATTTTGTGCGAGAAGAAATGGGTGAGAAAATTCTGTTTTAAAAAGAGTATGAACACAGGTGTCATGTTTAGACACCATTCCATAGTTGGAATGTGGTTATCTAAACTGTGGTGAGGAAAAAACTGTCACATATGCAAAAATCTTCCCATTGGTGAACCTCGGAACTCTAGCTGAGGAACCAGTAGGGGGGGAGGGTGTTTTAAAAAAAAGTTCTTGAACATACATCATACCAGTGGCTACTTTGCTAAATAGGCTTCACAATATGTACATCCAGATCTTGATCATACGCAAATAGTTGAAACTGGTATTCTGTTCTATTTTAGGTACATGAATAGTGAGAATGAGTACATGACTACTGAAAAGCATGTTTTATGAAATTTATATTGTCAGAATTTTGAAATTTTTAATATTTTAAAAATAGTTTCCTTTCTTACAAAGCTAATTTTTTTTATTTTCACACACACGCACGCATGCACGCACGCACGCACGCACGCACGCACACACATCTATATAAAAAACATGTTTTATACAGTTACTTGAATATAAAGATGTTGGTTCTTGTCAAAGAAATAAACTGTTATGCAGATTGCACCAAACATATTCTGTCAGTTCAATTGTTACCATATCTTGATCTGAATAGTATGACAGCAGAATTTGTTGTTTTATGGCAATAGCAAATGTACTGTACCTTTTGACTGTGGGGGTTGTGATGTCTGTTTCTGTGGACCCACATCACCAGGTCCTAAGGCTGCTACTGAGGAATCTGGCTGACAGAGCATTGAAGAGATGGCATGTTAGAGATATAATACAAACTGCTATTGACAAAGTGTTGTGTTACAATCTAATCATTCATTTTATGATGCGCGCTATACGCCTATAGCCAAGTGGATGAGATCATTTGACCAATCCCATGGAGATACAAAGTTGTGTCAGAATAGGTTATGGTCATGTTTTCCACTAAAAATTGGGTCAGGGGTGAAGGATGATATGTCTGCTATCATGCATGCAAGTCAGCTGAGGTGTAAAACCATGTTACTGTATGAAAAACTGTTTATTTTTAAACAGTTTATTTTTTACACACTTTTGGTTACGAAAGTTACTTTGGCAGTGAATGGAAGTGTCAACTAAAGTCAACTTTGGCAGCAAAAGAGTTAAGGTAGCCACATTCTGACTTCAAGGATGGTGTCTAAACAGGACACCTCTTTGCATGCATCACACACACAAAAAAATTGTCATCTGTTCCTGCCAGCACAAAATGGGCTACTCTTCCGAAAGGCAGAAAGGGTTTTCAACATTTGCGTAAGATATTCTGCATGTTCACATATGTGGCTTTGGTTTATAGCCACATCTGAAGGACTTCTGGGGGAGTCAGTACTGATGTCAACTCCAGGGTAAAATCACCTAGAGCAGGCACCTCCATGGTCCCTTGATCCAAGGCTGTCATATCACAACAAAACATTCTAGACTATCTTGCACCCCCCCCCCCATATTCATGTTAATCAGACATACATGATGTTCTCACCTTCATGTCCTCATCGCTGTCTGACTCTGGTTCATTTGTTTTCAGAAGATCAGCGATGGCCCGCACACTGTCAGGGGCAAACTCCATGGTGAAAGAAGATGGTGGTGACAAACTGAAAAAAAACAACCCAACAGAGTGAACAAAATTAAAAAGAAAACAAGCACATCTTCGAGAAGCAGTTTTAAAAAAAAAAGTGAGATGGCAATGCAAGGTCTTAAGAAAAACACATATTTAGTGCATGAAAAGAACCTATATCAATAAGCAAGTTGTCCCTGGGAAAAATCTGTATGAAGAAAGCCATTCTTCCTCATTAAATGCTCAGACAGCAACTATTGTTGTCCGTCACATGACCAAAAATGCGTTATACTGCCATTATGAGTCTGACAAGTCATGTCCAGTGCATCTGAGAAAGCAATTCTTGGGTGAGGGGGGGGGGGGGAGAAGTATGTGCGCATGTGAATGTGTATCAGGTGGCGTGTGAATGCATGTGTATAGTATTAAGTATCTTTTTTTTCTGTTTTTTTTTTTATTCCTTATCTAGCTTTTCAAGGTTCACCAAACTGTCAGATTTTCATGTATGTACCACAATATCCTCCACCATTAAGGTAGCCAATTTCCAGCTTCAGGGATACCATTAAGAGATTGAACATTCTAATTTTAGCAGGACAATCAGGGGATACCTTACTGTTCTTTTCCATTTTCAACTGTTGTTGGTTCTTTTGACATTCACAAGTCTGTAAAGGACATGGGTCTGACTGGTTTAGTGTCTCATCTGAAAGACTTGATATTCAGTTTGTTTTTCCTGTCCAATTGGGAAGGAAGAACATGGATGGGAATTGTACATTGAACCTCCTGGTTTACTTGTTTGGTAGGCGAACATCTAAACTGTCCCATCTCTTCTCTCTCTCTCTCTCTCTCTCTCTCTCTCTCTCTCTCTCTCTCTCTCTCTCTCTCTCACACACACACACCACACACACACACACACCCACACCCACACACGCACATGCATGCACACACACACACACACACACCAACACACACAAACAGAGGCACACACACACACACACACACCACACACACACACACACACACTACACACCAACACACACACACACACACACACCACACACACACACACACACACACACACACACCACACACCACACAACAAAAACACACACACACCAACACACACACCACACACACACACACACACACACACACACACACACACACACACTGCATGCATTAATGCCAATAAACATTAAATTAGATACTGTGTGTGTGTGTGTGTGTGTGTGTGTGTGTGTGTGAGTGTGTGTGTGTGTGCATGTGTGTGCATGTGTGTGTGTGTGTGTGGTGCGTGTGTGCGTGCGTGCGTGCTCGCGCGCGCGCGTGTGTGTGTGTGCGTCTGTGTGTGTGTTTGTGTGTGAGAGGAGAGAGAAAAGAGAGAGAGAGAGAGAGAGAGAGAGAGAGAGAGAGAGAGAGAGAGAGAGAGAGAGAGAGAGAGAGAGAGAGAGAGAGAGAGAGGAGAGAGAGAATTGGATTCACGTTAGTAGGAAAACTAAAGACATACCCCTATATCTAGTCTCTTAGCAATCGACTGTTTATATCAAAGAAAATAGACACATGGTCTGTCCTTAACTCCCTCTGTAATTCAAAATTAAAATAAGAATTCTCACCGTTCACGAATCCTATTCGAACACTATCAACACGTTTTGGCTTGTGCATCAACTTCCAGTATCCAATGTAAACACCCGGATATTTATCGGAAAGAAGTAAGTTTATGTAAATATGCATATGTAGGTCAATTCTACAATACAGAAGCAGTTACGTTAAAAATACAATATATGTCTATAAACTTTTGCTCAATCTTCGTAAAAAATAAAAAAGTTAATTTTTTTACGTCTTCCAAAAATTTTAGAAATCCAACTTTCGTCCTTGACCCGCAATGACTCTCTTCCGGAAAAAGAGTTGTCTTCTGCTTTGGGGGTGTGAGCCTACTTTCAACTGGAGATGCTCTTCGTTTTTGTGTGGGAGCGTGATCAGGAGAGCATTTTCAGGAGTTAATGGGATATTCTGATAACTACCAACTTGACTCTTCAGTGTGAGCAATCTCAAATGCATCACGAGTTATGTCTGTTATCACAGTAGTTACCATAATATACTCTGCTTGATTTTCATATCTAATCTTTACATTAATTTTATTTATTTATTTATTTTTGTATACTGCTACCACACCACTGATTCTGATCTTATCATTCATAGCCCAAGCGGCTCAACTTTTTGCTGTTCAGGACTGGGAACATGTAATGTAAACGTGACTTTTCAGAATCACAGCTGACAAACATACTCTGCAGAAGAAGAGAAAAGAGAAGCATTAACTTTCATGCAGCCTAGCGTTTATATATATATATTTTTTATTTCTGTCTTTTGTATTAAAAATCTTCTATTGCATGTTTCTTATCAGTCCCCGCCTTCAACATCTACCTGACAAAAGTGTATAACCTTTATAAGTGTGTGTGTGTGAGTGCACGCGTGTTTGTGTGTGTATGTGTGTGTGAGTGTGTGTGCGCGTGTGTGTGTGGTACATTCGAATTTGCGAAAACCATACATTGTTATTGATTGCTTGTGTGATGTATAGGTCGAATCCAAGCACTTTGTTTTTACAAGATACAACGCTATATAAATTCTATTTATTATTATTATTATGAATAGAAAACAAGTATCCATATATAATATATATATAATGTTTTTATATCAAGTCCCCATGTGCATGCAGTTTTGTCAATTTTGTCATTGTTCCCAAACAATAACCTACTTGTCCTAAATGTAGAAAAGATTTTTTTACATAAAACAAAAGATGTTCTGCATGTTTTCGCACACAGAACTTCAATTTACAGTCTCAAAGCAGAAGGAATTTCAGAGTTCTGTGTGGAGTTGGAAGTGATGTTAACCCAGAGAAAAAATCCCCTTGAATGGGTGTCTTGATGGTAGCTCAAATCCGGGCTCAAACCTGGGTTGTTAGATCATGAGTGCATTACTCTAATCACCAGGCTGTCGTATCCTTGAGGTGTCTATCATTTTGGGCACTTTCGTCTTACTGAAAATTTCAGTGTGTCTTGGAAAAGTTGAACGAGTTGGAGCCAGTCTGTTGTCAAGTCATAGATTGCATGCTGGGTATGTTTGTCATCCATACCATCTGTCACAGCTTTCCTTCTCATGTATGAAAGATTGGCGGATTTTGAGCTTTTCGACAAGTGTATATATTCAGTAACTAGTTTGTTATGTCAGTGTGCATTTCCACATGGAACCATGGTTTATTTTCACTTGAATGACTGTCAGAGGAATTGAGAGCCAGTGTTTGAAAAATCCCCTTAAAGTCAAATGTACACCTACTCCCAAAGTTTGAATGTGGGTACCTTGATGGTTGGCAAAACAGTTGCATGCATACATGTATCAATCTCAGTCTCACCATTGGTGATTCTCAGAGCTCTTGCTGATGAACAAAGAAAGAAAAAGTGGACATTGTAATGCATGAATAGAGAATCAAACCCAAACCCTTTACTTACCTTCAGAGTTGGATGGTCTAACCACTCAGTGACTCTTATCCAGTGGCCATTTTTACAAGCGCTTTGAGTCTTGTAATTAACTTCGAATTGAGGTTGGATCGATGCTATAGCAGAGTGGTTAAGAGTAATCTGAATGTTTGACTTCAATCCTGCCGGTCCATGAAGTAATGGGTTTGATTCTTGGCTTCAGCATCTGGTGAATTAAGGGTGGGGATTTTCACAATCTCCTAGGTCATCTTCAAGTGCAGATCTGCCAGTGTTTTAATTCCCTTTGTGTATACACACTATGCAGATCAAATGCATGTTAGAGATCCCATGATTCTTGTCAGAGTTTGGTTGGTAACGGAATCATCAACATGCCCAGCATGCACCAGTACAAAGAAATGAGCTGCTCTGAAGTCTGAATGTGTCGGCTGAGGCCAGTGGGCAGACACCCTGCAAAAGTTCAAGCACAGGAGAAGACCTGGTACTATTTACCCCACCCAGTCACTCAGGGAACACAGATTAGACAAGAGGAGAGAACTGAGGTTGGTTAGTGAATCAATGGAAAAGACAAAGTTAGTTTGTGTAAGTAAATCTTTTAATTGAATAATGTTAACAGAACTATGTTTTGTTTTCAGCAGCTACAAAGACACAGTACTTATCCAGTAGCCGGTACTGGAGGTCAGGTGGGGAGTCATCATGACTGCTTTAGGAAAGGCCGACTTTGGGGTAACCACCTTCTACGCCGCCAGTCATCCCAATGACAAGTGCGGTGCCAATGGTCTGCCCTTGACCCCCAACTCCATCAAGGTCATGGGTCGTTTCCAGTATTTGACCACCATGCAGCATCCTCGCCTCTGTCGCTACCTGGACATTGCGAAATCGAAACATGGTAAGTATACTGCTGGCTGGTTGTGTGGGTTTATGTGTGTGAGTATGTGTGTGTGTGTGTGTGTGTGTGTGTGTGTGTGTGTGTGTGTGTGTGTGTGTGTGTGTGTGTGTGTATGTTTTGTGTGTGTGTGTGTGTGTGTTGTGTGTGTGTGTGTGTGTGTGTGTGTGTGTCTGTCTGTCTGTCTGTCTGTCTGTCTGTCTGTCTGTCTGTCTGTCTGTATGTCTGTCTGTCTGTCTGTCTGTCTGTCTCTCACTCACTCACTCACTCACTCACTCACTCACTCACTCTCATCCTCTCACACACAGACACACAGACACACAGACACACAGACACACAGACACACACACACACACACACACACACACACACACACACACACACACACACACACACACACACATCCCTCAAATATCCAAACACCTGCAACTTTTTTTCAATATCATTCTTGCATGTATTGTAAGCCAACTGATTAGATTCTGAAATAGAGTTAGTAACATAGTAGCTGGAAAGAGTGAGCATAACACCCTGCTCAAAAGACTGCATTTTCACGTGCCTATGTTTTCACTGGTGCTGACACACAGTTTTTACTATTTTTGCAGAGCGGATGCTGGTGGTGTCAGAGTATTACCAGACCACGCTGCTTTCCGAGTTGTCGTCAGATAAATACTCCAGGTAAACCCTTGAGTAGGCTGAGTAGTGTGACCTGTCAAACTTGATAAACCTTGCTAAAACTAGAGTCTTTCTTGCGGTTGATTGTGTGTTGTTTTCAGTGATAGGTAACAGGCCTGGAGGTCAGTAGTGGTTGCAGTCTGTATGCTGAATTTGTGTGTAAACCTTGAGGTTCTGGCTTCCATTCCTAGCCTTTCTTCCCAGTTTGATGAGAAAATCAAACTGAACGTCAAGCTCCTTTGGATGAGGCTATAAACTTTGGCTTCGTATGCAAACGGAGACAAAAATCTTGCACATGCATTAAAAAACCATTATGTCTTTTGGGAGAGTAGGGCTTTTTGTTCTGGTAGGAATAGATGCATGTAGATGTCATGCTTAGATGTCATCCCGAAGTCAGAATGCGGCTACCTAAATGGTGAGAAAAAAACTGTCGCATATGCATAAATCTCACCATCAGTGAACCTTTGAGCTCTAGCCGAGGAACAAAAAGAAAACAACCAAAAAGTATTTTGTGCAGGCTTTGCATACAACTGCAAGTAAAACTGATGACAAAATCGATCGACATTTGCAGTGAAAGCAGCGTGGTGCACCTGGCCTATCAGATACTGGAGGGACTGAGCTACCTGCATGAAAAAGGTGTCACCCACCGCAGTCTGTCCATAGACAACATCCTTCTGCAGACACAGGTAAGATTTCCTTTCCATACCCTCTGTTTTTTTCTTCTGTCAGACTTATGGTAATTTTTTATGCACACTGTAAATCATTCTTTTTTTTTTTCTTTTTTTATTAATTCAGTGGCATTCAGCTGGTGCAAAGACCAGTAAAGCAATGCACAACAAATCGTTTTGTTTTCATTTAATGGCATTAAGCCAATACCTTGACCAATAAACTCAATACACAAAGATTTTTTTTTCATTTAATGGTATCAAACCAATACCTTACAATGTGTGGTCACTAAATCAACTGACTTAAACTGTTTGTGTGTTGCACAGAATGACATCAAACTGGCAGAGTACGGCATGTATTACATGACTGATTGGGGAGCTGACGTCAGCTTTCCTATTGGGTGAGCCACATTTTGATCTTATTGTATTGTTTGCTACTTTCATTCGTAACAGATTTATCTGTGTGAAATCCAGGCCACTCTCCCCAGGAAGACCTCGTTGCTATGAGAGCAGCACCATACATTTACAAAAAAAAAATCTGTCTGCTAGTGTATTTGTCTTAAGTACTTTTCAGGTGAGACTGAGTATTTCCATTTTAACAAAAATGTATTATCATTATTAAAAAAAAAAAAAAATTGTGGTGAAATGGGTGAGACTGAGTAGTCTTGCCAACCTGAGCTCAATCAGCTTTTGTGGTAGGTACCCATTATGTTGCTGTTGCTGTGATGTTAATATAATCACTAATCACAAGAACAATAACATGACGAGTATTTAGCCCAAGCGCTGCTTAGGCCAACCTTGTCTGAGCAATGCTGGGTTTCTGTGTTGAATGAGTTATGGTTTCACAGTGATTCCCTCATGTGATAAGTGAGACTGACTGCATATTTTGGTTGAACCCCAGGATAATAAAATGTGAAATGCCCCAACAACAGCAACATATAGATCTGAAAAGATGATAGAGATTTAAAGTTTAAGTTTGACATTTGTTCATGAAATCTATTCTTCAAAGAAATGCTGATCCCCATGAACTCTCTCATTGTTGTTGCCTACAGATCCCCATGAGCTCTCTGTCTGATTCTTGTTGCATACAGATCCCCATGAGCTCTCTGTCTGATTCTTGTTGCATACAGATCCCCATGAGCTCTCTGTCTCATTCTTGTTGCATACAGATCCCCATGAGCTCTCTGTCTGATTCTTGTTGCATACAGATCCCCATGAGCTCTCTGTCTGATTCTTGTTGCATACAGATCCCCATGAGCTCTCTGTCTCATTCTTGTTGCATACAGATTTCCATGAACTCTCTGTCTCATTCAAATGCTGATCCCCATGAACTCTGTCTCATTCAAATGCTGATCCCCATGAACTCTCTGTCTCATTCAAATGCTGATCCCCATGAACTCTCTGTCTCATTCAAATGCTGATCCCCATGAACTCTGTCTCATTCAAATGCTGATCCCCATGAGCTCTCTGTCTCATTCAAATGCTGATCCCCATGAACTCTGTCTCATTCAAATGCTGATCCCCATGAGCTCTCTGTCTCATTCAAATGCTGATCTCCATGAACTCTCTGTCTCATTCAAATGCTGATCTCCATGAACTCTCTGTCTCATTCAAATGCTGATCCCCATGAACTCTGTCTCATTCAAATGCTGATCCCCATGAACTCTGTCTCATTCAAATGCTGATCCCCATGAACTCTGTCTCATTCAAATGCTGATCCTCATGAACTCTGTCTCATTCAAATGCTGATCCTCATGAACTCTGTCTCATTCAAATGCTGATCCCCATGAACTCTCTGTCTCATTCAAATGCTGATCCCCATGAACTCTCTGTCTCATTCAAATGCTGATCCCCATGAGCTCTCTGTCTCATTCAAATGCTGATCCCCATGAGCTCTCTGTCTCGTTCAAATGCTGATCCCCATGAGCTCTCTGTCTTCTTCAAATGCTGATCTCCATGAGCTCTCTGTCTCATTCTTGTTGCTGCAGGTCTCCTCACTACCTGGCGCCGGAGGTGTTGTGCAGTGGACCGGTGGAGGTGGAGGAGGAGTCGGAGAGGTGTATTCAGCCCATCAGCGGCCCCAAGGCAGACACCTGGTCACTGGGTGTCATCCTGCTGGAGCTCATCTTGGTGCGGTGACACACATGTGTTTGTCGTGTGACTTTTTAGCAAAAGAGATAATTTTTGTGGGTGATATTTGTGAGTGTATGTATGTGTGTGTGTGAGTGTGTGCGTGCGTGTGTGTGTGTGTGTGTGTGTGTGTGTGTGTGTGTGTGTGTGTGTGTGTGTGTGTGTGTGTGTGTGTGTGCACAGGCATGCAGATATAAAATAAAATAAAATATTAAAAAAAAAAAAAAAAAAAAAAAAAATAATATATATATATATGTATATGTGTATATAATTATTTTATCTAAGAACTTCTGTATATATAAAATAAAATAAAATAATATATATGTATATATAAAAATAAATATATGTATATATATATTATCTAAGAACTTCTGTGATCATCATCTGTTGAAGTCCTTTGTGAGGATTTCAGTCATTTTTGTTTATAGCCTGTCATTTTACTGGTATTACTTCAAAAAATGGTGGGATTCATTCATGATTTTGAATTTGACAAAAAGAAATGCACCTTAAATATAAAAAAAAAAAAGTTTTTGATAATATTTTTCAAAACTGTGAAGATAATTTGGGAATTTAGTTGGTTAGACAAAATACAAGCCTTAGATTTTTACTACTATATTGTGTATTGAGTTTGTTACTATTTGAAGATGAACTGTGGTTGCAGGGAAGGAGGTTGTGGGAGGGGGTGGCATTACGAGATGTTCTACACAGTGTCCTCAGTTTTGTCTCTGCCGGTAAGTGCTCTTTTATTTATTTATTTATTTTTAAAAAAATTTATTTTATTCTTTTATATAGAGGATAATGGTATAAGTACTTGTGTGCTTTTTAACATCCAGTCTCAGCATGTATGCAGTTTTGTAAATATTGTCATCTGTTCCCACTGGACACATT